>SJYX01022317.1:483100-535063 GCA_006410675.1 Oreotragus oreotragus | reverse complement strand
TGATGGGGGTGGGGGTGGGGATGTCTCTAGTTTCACACATCCTTTTAGTTCAAGCAAAGGGATCTCACAAGTAGAGGGCCAAGCAATTAGTACACGTGTACTTAATTGCTTAATGAAATTTGAAGAAAAACATAAAAGAACCTGGAGTAAAATTCTTCTGGCTGATATCTCAGAATTCTCAACCTTTAGCTCATAGCCTTATAAAACAAAAAAGAAAAAACTACCAAGTAACTCAAGATTTGTCAAAGAAAGAAGAGTTCTCCTTGGATTTTTGGCCAAAAACCATTCTAAAATCCTCCCTACTGATTTACTATAGATCTTAGAGTAACTGAACTAAATTATCTTCTGTGTGGAGGCTGCTTAGGACATCCTTCTTTCCCAAACACAAACCCCTTCCCTGTTCCTACTCCACTTCATTCATAGTTCTATTAGAACACTAACCAATATTGCAGGATAATTATGTTTTCTTTCTCTGAACTATCAATTTCCAGAGTCCAAGACCCACCTCACTCTTTACATTTTCAACCCCTTACCTTCAAACTGAGCACTACTGAAAGTACCTGAGAAAACTGTGCTGAATGAATACAGAAAGAAGCTAAGATGATAGAATATGAACTGATCTTTCTAAGAAGCATTTCTTTCATCAGTATTTTCTAACCTCCATAACTTCAGTATAATTTACAAGCTTCCCTTTAGGAGTCTTCCCAGCAAGTAACAGTTTAGGATGAACAAAAACATGAACTATAGTCTCCTGAGGTTAGCCATTTTGGTTTGCAATAGCTTTTAATCGACTAGGAAAAACTCAGACTGAAGATTCTGAATGGTAGTCAACCCTTCCAAGAGCTTTTATTCAGATGTCAAGATGCAAGATGATATCCAAAATACCTGCTTTTTAAAGGCTGAAGGCAACAGGGATAAAAATTAAAACAAAACAAAACAAAACACCAATGATTACTAAGTAGTGCTTGGTTGTCATTTCTACTATTTTTCAGACCAAAAAAAATCCAAAGCAAAAAAAATTCCAGACAAAAAATGTCTGGTTATAGACCTCAAACATGGGGGAGACTCTTTTCGTGTACTGGTGTGAGTCGCCTCGGATGCCTCTCTAATACTAGTTAGCCAAACAAGTTTGAGGATTATCTGGTTAGGCAATCCCTTAAAGTGAAAATCTTTAAGGAAATTACCTTTCTCACCAACTTACAAAAATTCAAGATGATCTCCCAGTTTAAACTATATCACACTGGAATAAAAAAGTCTCATCATATTTTTTACAGGCCATTCTTTGGTTACCATGTTACCTTGGTTTGAATCCACTGGGTCTTCTATATGAGCAATGACATTCCTGAGATAACTTTGCTTCTGCTTTTCTAGGTCTGACGGTGAAAATGTTGGAACATTAGTCCTTTAACAAAGCAAACCAGGAGGAAAAACAATCAGTTAGAACCGTGAGTATAGTGCTTTGTACAGAGAAGTCATATACTGTTGATGGATTGTGTGCGCTTAGTTGCTCGGTTGTGTCCGACTCTGCAACGCCATGGACTGTAGCCCACCAGGCTCCTTTGTCCATGGGGATTCTTGAGGCAAGAATACTGGAGTGAGTTGCCATGCCCGCCTCCAGGGGATCTTCCCAAACCAGGGATCAAACCCAGGCCTCCGCATTGCATGTGAATTCTTTACCATCTGAGCCACCAAGAAAGCGATGGATTAGAACAACTAACTCTCAAAACACTAAGATGCAATGACAAAAGACAGTGTTAGTCACATAATGCAAAGCTGCAATCAAGTACAGAGCTGAGGAAAGATACAACCTCCTGTTAACAAGGTATAGCAAAGTGAAGACTACCTACTCCACAGAGAGAGAAAGCATTTTGAGAAATTCAAGGTTAGTAAGGAAATAACTAACTTCATTAAAACCATACAAAAATTGAACAAGATAAAGACCAAAAAGAATCAGCTAGATCTGGCAATCTTTGCTCATGCTGATTACACTGTACTGAGTGTCTGTGGATGAGACCGTGAATTTATTACTGCTCCAAGTATCTATATGAGCAATGACATTCCTGAGATAACTTTGCTTCTGCTTTTCTAGGTCTGACGGTGAAAATGTTGGAACATTAGTCCTTTAACAAAGCAAACCAGGAGGAAAAACAATCAGTTAGAACCGTGAGTATAGTGCTTTGTACAGAGAAGTCATATACTGTTGATGGATTGTGTGCGCTTAGTTGCTCGGTTGTGTCCGACTCTGCAACGCCATGGACTGTAGCCCACCAGGCTCCTTTGTCCATGGGGATTCTTGAGGCAAGAATACTGGAGTGAGTTGCCATGCCCGCCTCCAGGGGATCTTCCCAAACCAGGGATCAAACCCAGGCCTCCGCATTGCATGTGAATTCTTTACCATCTGAGCCACCAAGAAAGCGATGGATTAGAACAACTAACTCTCAAAACACTAAGATGCAATGACAAAAGACAGTGTTAGTCACATAATGCAAAGCTGCAATCAAGTACAGAGCTGAGGAAAGATACAACCTCCTGTTAACAAGGTATAGCAAAGTGAAGACTACCTACTCCACAGAGAGAGAAAGCATTTTGAGAAATTCAAGGTTAGTAAGGAAATAACTAACTTCATTAAAACCATACAAAAATTGAACAAGATAAAGACCAAAAAGAATCAGCTAGATCTGGCAATCTTTGCTCATGCTGATTACACTGTACTGAGTGTCTGTGGATGAGACCGTGAATTTATTACTGCTCCAAGTAGCCTGATGGGGAAGGCAATGGCACCCCACCCCAGTACTCTTGCCTGGAAAATCCAATGGACGGAGTAGCCTGGTGGGCTGCAGTCCATGGGGTCGCTAACAGTCGGACAGACTGAGCGACTTCACTTTCTCTTTTCTCTTTCATGCACTGGAGAAGGAAATGGCAACCCACTCCAGTATTCTTGCCTGGAGAATCCCAGGGATGGGGGAGCCTGGTGGGCTGCCGTCTATGGGGTCACACAGAATCGGACACGACTGAAGTGACTTAGCAGCAGCAGCAGCAAGTAGCCTGACTTGTGTACCTTGGAATAATTTTCATTGTATGCAATTCACAAAGCTCCTTGAAGTAACCCAAACAAAACAGATAAAAACCAGAAAACTGGGATTAGGCGGTTATAGTCAAAGGACTTTAGCCTTATCTGTACTACTGAAAAAATTTAGTATCTGTAATCCAATTTTTAAAAAAAACCTCACTGTAAGGGAGCACATATGACACAACCTAAAAAAATAGCTTTGCTAATTGAAAAGGCCCATGTAGAGATACTGCCATCTCCTGGCAACAAGAGAATAGACTGAAAATGTAACCCAAATCTGCAACCTCTGTAAAATTTTTTTACCAAGGACAGATATATGCAAGTCGGGAGAAATGTTTAAATGACTTTCTACATAGATATATCTTAACATTTTTGTTAAAATTATTCTAACTTCCTATGCCTGTGACCAGGCTTCCCCACAGATAGGAAAAGAAATTTTACATTTATACAGTGCTTTCACTAAAGTCTTTTTTCTTCTTAAAAATAACCCTATGAGGCAGCAGAGAAGGCATCATTAGCCTCATTTTATTGACAAAGAAACTGAGGTCATTTGACTTGTCCAAGATCACACAGTTATTGGTAGTCCCAGAACTTCAAGTATGCTTACTCGTGGCGCAGGGCTTTTTCCCCACACTAAGGAGAAACTCAGGAGAGGAAGAAAGCAATTGAATAGAACCAACAGAAACCAGACTATTTCACTATATCCTTACCTCGTTTTGGCTTGCAGAACAGGAATGACTTTGCCTAGTCTTTTTTCATGGACCTTTAGCTTCCCAGAATCCTTGTCAAGAACATCCTGCGTTTTTCAGAGCAGAAGGAATGAAGAAGGAAAGATGGCCTTAGTTATAAGAAAATAACTGAAAATATTACTTATGGAAATATTCTTGAACTAAAGGTTACACAAGCATACTTGTGAACTTTACTGTACTAGGTACTAACACAGGTGCTTTAAATGAGATAATGATAGTAATCGCAAGAAAAAAAGTAAAATAGTAAAATCATCATCATTCAATAAATGGTTAATTTTATATAAGTTGCTATGAATATATTAATTTTCAATATACTATAAAGTACTACTTACTCCAATTTATAGATAAGAAATTGTGAGGAAACAGAGAAGCTAAATAATTTGCCCAGGGACACAGTGCTAGTTAGGCTTCAAACCCCAATTTATCTGAATACAAAGCTCTGTTATATAGTTTCATTCCTCTCTTCACCTTGAAAAACATACTTACCTTGCTTGATGAACTGGAAACTGGTAACTTCATTTCAAAACTTGATTTATATGATCCATTTCTCTGGGATGACCCTGTATTAGGAGTCTCTGAATGGTCCAAGATCTGAGAGAATACAGGCGTAGGTTTCTTACTGTTGGACATATTTTTATCAGAGACAGTATGCTGAAAATTATTGTTTGAAGAAGGGAGTGGGGGCCCATCACAGGCAGAGTTATTGGGGCTGATCCCTTCAGATTCTGTGCAAAGTGTGCTCTCATTTGGGCTAAGATCATCTTCTCTCATCTCTTCCCCAAGGGAGGAGGGTTTTTCAGTAACTCTGGATGTAACTCTGGACACATAAGTCTTGTCCTTATCAAGTACATCACAAACTGTTGGATCAAATGGTGCAACTGTAACTTTTATAAGATTCTTTTCTAGTGCAAAGCGTCTGTTCAACGGTTTAGTAGGAGTTGGTCCATGACCAACTGATGTAGTTGGTTGAGGTAGTTTGAATGTGTCAGAGGTCTCAGCTTCTGGTCCCATGTTGTACAGTGAATCTTTCTCTTGGGGAATATCAAGTGGAATTTGACTCCCTTTCTCTCCCTTCTCAACATTCCTGCTGTCATCACTAGGCAACCCTCCTCCCCAAGGAAAGTGCTCATTTGATAGGTCATCATCCTTCAAGAGTTCCTGAATCTGTTCCTCTGTGAAACTGAAATGGCCATCATCTTCTCCATCAGATAGCTCCAGCAAGGAGTCATCCAATTCATCCTCATCCAAGGAACTCCAAGAAAAAGGAGCATTGTCTTTAGGCAAGAGAGAGGTACCAGAAGACTGTTCAGAGGGCACTAGTGAGCACATCATATCTGGAGAAATAAGAGGCAGTTTCACTGAGAACAGGAAATACCCTTTTATCAACTCCAATCTGCTTTAGAGAGTTATGGTGTCTTTAGTATTTCAAATTCTTTGCACTATGATTTCTAACACGAGAAAGTTTTAAGATATTTAACTTTATCAGAATCATGGAAATAGGTATCAAAACAATGAGATTTTTTTTCCCTATCAAAGTGGCAAAAATTAAAATGACACGATAATCTACTTTGGTGAGAATGTGAGAAACAAGGATTCTCACATATTATCAGTGAGAGTGTAAGTGAGTACAATATTTTGTGGAGAGTAATTTGGCCATAGCATCTAACTCAGCAATTTCACTTCTGGAAATTTACCTTGCAGAAATACCTGTACAAAGGCACACAGATACAGTTACAAAGGTGTTCAAAGCAGCATTATTCAGAACATTCAAATATTGGAAACAACCTAGATGTCCATCACCAGAACTGTTAACTAAAATCATGGTGCATTCATCTTATGGAATACTTTACAATTATTTAAAAACAATGAAGTGGATCTGTATGTACTATCACTGGAATAATACAACAAAACAAATACATATATATAAAATGTTTGAATTTTCACAGTGTATACTTTTTAGAAAACACACACATATTACTTTTGAAATTTAAAAAGAAACAACTTGATGCATACAAGAAGAAAAAAAATTGTCTTTCATACTGTGTGGAGCTGCTGGTGTGATCCCTGCCTTTGCCACGAGACCAAATGGAAAAAGGGTTCAGCTCCTGCTAGCTGTTCCTTTCGGGAGACTTGTCAAAATGATTGACTCCCACCTTCCTGCAGGCACAAAGAAAATTAGAGGATCTTCTCATCACTTTCAACTCTGCTAATTACAAAGTCAACTGCATTATGCTTTAAGGCACTCCATCTATTAATTTCGATCTTGATATTTTTTAAAATACCACAAAGTTGGATTCTGAGTCAAGAACATCAAAGAAAAATCTTTATAGAGGAAAAATTATGCAACTTAAGGAACTAGTTTTCTTCCTCCCAACAATTTATACTTTCTTAAGAATATCATTTGCTCTAGTAGGATGAACACGGTCTTGAGAGTCTGAAGACCTAGGCTACAGTCCTGGTTCTGTCACTAACTAGTTGTGATAATTTGGGCAAACCATTTAACCAGGGACTTGTTTCGACTTGTTTCCTCATTTTAAAAATATGGAAGGGATAGAGAACTGGGATTAGGTGATGTCTAAGATTTCACCAAGATCCAAAAGTTGCAGTCATGACCATACATATAAAAACCTCATTTTCAATACATACATAAACACAAAGAACAGGTCTAGAAAAACAGGACACAAAATTGATGATTAATAACCTGCAGGGGCATCGAGAGAGGGACAAGGGGAGACTTCACTATTTTACTTGATATTTATATATACTTGTAAATTAAAAATTAGGTCTTAAGTAGCTAATGATGGACCTGATCTCTCATTATTTTCTAGATGGTAAATGTGCTAGAAAATTTGTAAAATTCTTATAGCCTTTTAACTGTAAATTCTTCCCCACCCCACTTCCCTCTCTAAATTTTAGTTTTGGTTCATGCATTCTTTCAGGAAACATTTTCTGAGCTACTATCAACACACATGACTGAGCTAGATAGCATGTCTCTATACGTATAATTTCTAAGAAATAAAGATATGGATTCCACCCTCAAGGAATGTATAATCTTCCAATAGAGACAACAGTCAAGTTACGTATCAATATGAGAAAACACAAAATGGTATGGGCAATAAAGCACTACAGAACTACCTGAAGTAATGTATGTTAACTAAACTCACTGTTGCAATCATCTTGCATTATAGGCATATGTCAAGTCATGTTGTAAACCTTAAACCAATACAATGTTAATCACTCAGTCGTGTCTGACTCTGCAACCCCGTGGATTGTAGCCTACCAGGCTCCTGTCCATGGGATTCTCCAGACAAGAATACTGGGGTGGGTTGCCATTTCCTTCTCCAGGGGATCTTCCCAACCCAGGGATCAAACCTGGGTCTCCTGTGTTACAGGCAGATTCTTTACCTACTGATCCACCAGGGAAGCCCCAAACTAATAGTGTTATATGGGAATTATATCTCAATAAACAGGGAAAAATTAAAAACAAACAAAAAAAGCCTTGCTCATCTTAGAAGTGAGATAAATCGGACAAAAAGGGAAAAACTATTAAGCACCTATACTATAAACTACGCACTGTGAGACACATTTTACAACTCTAACTCATGTAACTCTATAACACAGGTCTTATCAAAGAAACTAAACTGTTATAGTTAAACTTAAGAATTGCTATGACTTTTTTATCTTATTTTACCAATTTTTTAGCAATCATGGAAGAGTTCTAGGCACCAGGCTTCCCAGGTTGCGCTAGGGGTAAAGAATCTGCCTGCCTTGGAAGAAAAGTTATGATCAACCTAGATAGTATATTCAAAAGCAGAGACATTATTTTGCCAACAAAGGTCCGTCTAGTCAAGGCTATGGTTTTTCCTGTGGTCATGTATGGATGTGTGAGTTGGACTGTGAAGAAGGCTGAGGGCCAAAGAATTGATGCTTTTGAACTGTGGTGTTGGAGAAGACTCTTGAGAGTCCCTTGGACTGCAAGGAGATCCAACCAGTCCATTCTGAAGGAGATCAACCCTGGGACTTTTTTGGAAGGAATGATGCTAAAGCTGAAACTCCAGTACTTTGGCCACCTCATGAGAAGAGTTGGCTCGTTGGAAAAGACTCTGATGCTGGGAGGGATTGGGGGGAGGAGGAGAAGGGGACGACTGAGGATGAGATGGCTGGATGGCATCACGAACTCGATGGACTTGATGGCTGGATGGCATCACGGACTTGATAGTCTGAGTGAACTCCGGGAGATGGTGATGGACAGGGAGGCCGGGCGTGCTGCAATTCATGGGGTCACAAAGAGTCGAACACGACTGAGCGATTGAACTGAACTGATGCAGGAGATGCAAGAGAGAGATGCTGGTTGGATCCCTGAGTCAAGAAAATCCCCTGGAGTAGGAAATGGCAACTCACTCCAGTATTCTTGACTGGGAAATCTCATGAACAGAGGAGCCTGGCAGGCTACAGGCCATGGGGCCACAAATAGTTGGACACAACTGAGCGACTGAACACACATTCTAGGCACTGAAACAGGTGTCTCTATGAAGAAAAAAGTAATTTCTCTGCCCCGTGACTGGGTTATAAAGTTATTTCTTTAGGCAGCAACAGAAAAAAGGTTTACTTTTGAAAAATGTTTCCTTTACTTAATAAAGTTTGTGCTTGTCAAGCACAAGTATGACAGACACTGGGGTTAAGTAGCCATTTTCTGAGAAGCTCTGAGTCACTAACACCACTCTCCTACTCCTTCCAAAAGTCTAGTCCTGGGAGTTCCCAGGCAGTCGTTAGGTAAGGATTCTGCGCTTCTACTGCAGGGAGCATGGGATCCCACATATTGTGCGATACAGCCAAAAAAAATAACAAAAAACAAAGGGTCTAGTCCAAGCACTTGCTTAACCAAATGAAGAAGTCAATACATTTTCACTCTTGGGAAACTAAAGCTCAGAGGCATTTAATGTACCAAGTATACAGAACTAATATGCTAGAACAAGGATCCAAACCCAAGTCTAATTTCAAAGGCAATGTTTCCTCTTGCTTTTTCTACCATCCTTGTGATAGACTTCCCCAGAGTCAGTCAGCAAATGGCAATCTTCTACATTCAGTACACTCTCTAATATACTGTGAAGGATGCAGACATGAAAGAGGGCTTTTGGTCCCTTGGCAAAAAAAATTTAAGCCACTGTATTATGCACAGGCTCCGCTTGATTTCCCAAGTGGAATGGAAGAATGCAGAAATGATCTGTGAATGTGGTCAAACCTCAGTGGAAAAAAAAAAATCATTACTTGCTAACTTTACTATGCACACACAGGACCAATAGTCTCTATAGCCACTGAAAGCATCAATTCCTTTGCCACATGACATCCAGAGGCATAGAGCCAGCTCTTCTGAGCTTTCCTCACAGAATGCTCCAATCGGTCTAATTTTGCTCTAAATTTGCATGTTCTTAGCATGCAAAACAATATCATAAATATAGATTTAACTTGCACAAATTATTCTCTTTACAATTTTACTACCTCGTTAAAATTCTTTTATAATTGAAAACATATGCAAAAACAACGTAATAATGAATACCCACATACCCATCGCCCAGCCCCAACAACTATCAACCCATTGCTAATCTTGCCCCATCCACTTTCCCCTTTACCAGATTATTTTGAAGAAAATCCCAGGCATCATATCATTTCATCTGTAAATAACAAAAATTCCTTATCATAAAATATCCAGTTCATATTTCCAGCTATTTTTAAAATGTCATAAAAAAAAAAAAAAACAGTATCCAACTAAGGTCCATACATTAAAGCTGGCTGATAAATCTTGTATTTTAATCTACAGATTTCCATCTTTTTTTTTTCTTGCAGCTTGCTAAAGAAACAATAATGTAAACTATGTATGGATACAAACATGGATATATTATAAAATTATAAAAACATGCCATTTCAAGAGAGTGATTACCTCTGGTGGTGAGGAGGGAAGAGGAATGGTAAGGGGGCGTGAGTGGCTTCAATTCTTTTTGTAATGTTTTATTTCTTTAAAAATCACTAACAGGAAAAGACCTAAAACAATAAAGCTGAGTGGGGATTTAATAGTATTCATTATTATGTTATATGGTATAACTGTAACTTTTATATGCTTGAAATATTTAATAATAAAACCATTTCAAAATTAAGAAGCCAGTGGGGAAACAACGATTACATTTTGAAGTTTCAAATGTCCTCTCAAGTAAAATAGGGACCAGCATAGTACCTACCTCATAAGGTCGTTATAAGAATTATAAATGAGATTATGAATAGAAAAGTACTTAGCATACTACAGGCACAATGTAAAAGATAATAAAGTGTAGTTCCACAAAGACGGCCTTAGTATTTGCCCGTCTGCCATTCTACCATCACCTGCCTTTCCTGGCACTTGCTTTGTCATAATCTTAAATATGAAGATCCTGGGACTTCCTTAGCAATCCAGCGGTTAAGTCTCCATGCTCCCAAAGCAGGGGGCTGGGGTTCAAACCCTGGTTAGGAAACTAAGATCCCACATGCCACCACCAAAAAAAAATTGTTTTAATAAAATATGAAAATTGTATTTTTAAAAGAAAAATATATTTCCCATCTCCCGTTTATCTCTTAATTCTCTGTGACCCTATTCTGTCCTTCCATGTCTCTCTCATCTGTCCACCCCCTTCTTCACACTTCAGTTTACCACCCCCTCGCTCTGTTCTCTAACCTGGTTGCAACCTCAGAAACCAGCTCCCTTTCTATTTTTATCGTACCTAAGAAAACCTATTGCCTTAAAACACAAAGCCTTATATTATTCAGGCCATTAAAACTGCAACACCAAACACAACCTCATACCCCTCTTTCAAGGCTCTAAAACCAAGACCGTTACCAAGCTGGATCTGACAGGTTTGGCCAAGGGCAAGAATTATTTCCAAAAGACCCATTGATCTTTGAGCTTTGATTTCCAACCTTTCCTATGTGCAATACGTGTGAGACATACAGCATTAAAGACATTCGGTAGCCTTTATCACTCCATGAAACGGGCATAAAGTTTAAGCCAAATTAAACTGAACTGCAATTATCTGTAACAATTCTGCAACTCCCTTTGAGGTAACTGTAGACACTGCAGGAAAGAAAAACAACTCGGGCTGCAAATCTCTGCTTTAGGTAACGGCTCACTTAGATAAGGGTGCCAGGACTTTCCTCCCACAGAAACCAAATACTACTCAGCCGAGGCAACAAGTTTCTTTTTAAAACGAAAATGTTTTTTAAATGATTTAGACAGGATGCTAAAGCTTGAAGCCTCTAACAAACCCATCAAACTAGAAATCAGGTTGGGGCAGCAGGTGGGCAATTCCATCACTTCCTCTCCCGGGCCCACCCGGCGGTGCCAAGTGTCCGCTCTCCTGCCTTGGAAGGAACTGGTGGCACCTCCGATCCTCGAATGCTTGATCGCAGTTCGCCCAACGTAGGATACGGCTTGGCCGCCCCCAGCTCTCCCTTAGAAGCTCTCTAGCCGCCGTACTGCACTGCCCTGCGGGCAGGGCCTTCGCACTTCCCTCCTCTCTAAAGACCAAGAGTTCCCGCCTCTCCGCGGAAGGCGGGAGCAGCTCGGGGCTTGCTCCCCATTCCTCCCCCAGCAGGAGCCAAAGCAGCCCCTCAGCAGAGCGGCCGCGGTACGCCCTCACCCTGCGGATGGCTGCCCGTCCCACACCTCCGCTCCCCCCTGGGGCGGGCCAGCCTCTCACCGCTGCCTACCCGCCTGCGAGGCGCGGCCGGAAAGACAGCGATTTTTTGCTTAGCAACACCCTCCCCGCCTAGGAGCCGGGGGCAGGGGCAACCCCCACCGCCACCTCCAGTCCCCACCCCCACCGGGCACAGAAAACGGACGTCGTTCGCCCCTCTCGGGTAACCAGACGGCACCCTATGCCTGGGCAGAGTGAGGGGCATCTATCGTCCGCCGACGTGAATGGGGAGGAGGGCACAGGCACTCCCCCCTCCCGCCGCCATCACCTCAGAAACGAAAACGAGCCCTTCTCCCAGCAGGGTGAGGGCCTCAACCCCTCAACGGGGCGGACGGCGTGCGCGGCCCTCTGGAGAAGCAACAGGCGCCCCCCTCCCCCTCCCAGCCGAGGCTCGCCGACCCCCGCTCCTCCCTCAGCTGTTCACCTCCGGAAGCCGGGCCAAAGCCTAGGCGAACGACGGCGCCTCACTCCGCCCCCTGCGCCATCTTATCGCCCCCTCCCCGACCTCCCCCACCCCGAGGCTGCCGGGCCAGCGCCAGGGGGAGGGCAAACAGGCAATGATTGGCAGGAAACCGCCCCGCCTCTCAGAGGGTTGCGCCCGGCGCCGGGGCCGAAACCCCGCCCTCCACACCGCCTACCCTCCAATTACGGGCTCCACCCCTTTTCGTCTCATCGACCCGCTCGACACTTGGCTGTTCCTGGCTGCTGGTAGGAGGAGAAGGGTGCAGGCGGATCAAGCCGAGCGACGAGTTCAGCTGATGCAACCTAACCTGGACCCGCGTGACGGTTTCCGGCACGCGGCGGCGGCGGCGGCTGCGACCGAGAAAGGCGTCCGACGGGTGCCGTGCTAACCGCTGGAGACGGCAGCGACAGAACCATGGGGGATTCTCTGAGTCCTGAAGAGAAGCTAAACCTTATCACCCGGAACCTGCAGGTCGGGCCTCCGGGTTTAAAGTGCGCGGGTGGGAAGTGGGGGCCGGAGGTCCAAGTGATCCTTAGCACCTCTTACGGGGTCATAAGTGTTAAGGGACCCGGGATTCCGCGCCGAGGCAGCTCTGAGAGAGATTGCAGTCCTTGCTGCCGGTCGGTCAGTCTATCCATTACTACAGAAATCACAGTAATCTCACCTCCCGTGTGCCATTACTTGTGTTGAGCCAGGCTTTGAATCCACCCCACCCACCCTATTATGTGCCGGTCGCGGTGCTAAGGTGCTGGGGGGTACGTCAGGACCCTACCCTCAGAGCATGTCTGGAGGAAATCAGACGTTTGCAAGGACTCAGGATCGAGACATTTAATTAAGTCGAAACTAGTACTGAAAAGTGCTTTACGCGGAGATCTTTATTGAAAGGAAGTTAGGAGGAAGGCTGCGGAGAGTGTTCAGAGAAGGCTGAGAAATAACCTCTAAACTGCCCTGAGGGATACGGATCACCTCTTCACGTCACCTATGTTTTGCTGGTTCCAGAAACTGCAGTAGTAAAAGTTGACCAGGATAATGGGAGCTAAAAACGCATCAGGTAGAGGGAACCGAGGTCAAAAGCCAGAGGGGAGAAAGAACTCTGGTTCTGAGAGAAGGCTAAATTGGCTGGAGTAAAGGAAGCAAAGTGCAGATCAATCACTTAGAAAATATTTACATTGCTCATTCTCTCGACTCTCAGGCCTCTGTTGTCACATCATCTGTGGCCTTTATTTAAATAACAAACCCCTGCCACCAAAACTGCCTCATTCCTTACTCAGCCTTGTTTTTTCTCCATAGAACTGATCACGATCTGACATATGGTACATTTTACTCGTTTGTTTAGGAGGAGCAGTCAAGGACCAGGTGTTGTTGGCAATGTTTGACAGTGGGGTTTATTCTGAAGGCAGTAGCTTGCGTTTCTGTTTTTATAAGATACAATTCACGTACCATAAAATCCACCCTTTTAAAGTGTGTGGGTCAGTGGGTTTTGATGTAGTCACATGGTGTTCAATTACCATCATTATTTAATTCCAGAGCATTTTCTTCATCAAAAATAGCCTGTACTCATTACTAATCACTGTTCATTCTTCGCCTCTCCCCAGACCTAGGGAACCACTAATCTGCTTTCTGTCTTTAATTTGCCTATTCTAGGCATTTCATATAAATGGAATCACAATATGCGGACTTTTATGTCTAGCTTCTTTCACTAAGCTTAATGTTTTCATGTTTCATCCATGTTGTTACACTTACCGGAACTCTGTTCCTTATTACAGCTGACTAATATCCCATTATATGTTGGATTCCTGGATCGGAAAGATCCCCTGGAGAAGGGAATGGCAACCTACTGAGGAATCACAATATGCGGACTTTTATGTCTAGCTTCTTTCACTAAGCTTAATGTTTTCATGTTTCATCCATGTTGTTACACTTACCGGAACTCTGTTCCTTATTACAGCTGACTAATATCCCATTATATGTTGGATTCCTGGATCGGAAAGATCCCCTGGAGAAGGGAATGGCAACCTACTGCAGTATTCTTGCCTGGAGAATTCCATGGACAGAGGTGCCTGGCAAGCTACAGTCCATGGGGTCACAAAGAGTTGGACACATTGAGCGACTGATACTACTTTTATATGAATATACTGCATTTTATTTCTCCGTTTGTCAGTTGATAGACCTTTGAGTTATTTTCACTCATAACTCGATCTTTTCTTTTGTCCACACCACACAGCATGTGGGATTTTTTCCAACCAGATATTGCACCCGCGTCCCTTGCAGTGGAAGCACGAGTCTTAACCACTGAACCAGAGAAGTCCCATTGTCGTAACTTCATCTTAACCAGGGATTCTTGCATGCTTCACCTTAGCCAGATTCTTTGTTTCCTAGCCTCTCTGCATAAGGAGAGGTTAGGGAGAAACAACACACAAAGCTAGTAGCATTTATTTACTCAGGTTTTAAAGATTAAGTGATATGACCTTTCCTTGAGTAATAAAAACTCCAAGTGTCCACATAGTCAGGGGCTTGAAGGATGCAGGATCAGCCTCCAACTGGCTTGAAACATATGATCTTAACAAGTCCTGCTAACAGAGATTCAAACAAGCAAAACAATTTTTGTCTTTCATGGCTTCCAATAGTTTCCCCAAACCATCACTTGAAGAAACACTAAAATCTCTTATCACAGCATACTAGCCTATTGGGCTTCCCTTATGGCTCAGCAGGTGAAGAATCTGCCTGCAGTGTGGGAGACCTGGGTTCAATCTGGGTTGGGAATATCCCCTGGAGAAAGGAAAGGCTACCCACTCCAGTATTCTGGCCTGGAGAATTCCATGGACTGTCCATGGCGTCGCAAAGAGTCGGACATGACTGAGTGACTTTCACTTTCACTAGCCTATTAGGATTTTTCTAATATTGTCTTAGGGCAAAGGAAGTTATTAAATAAACTATTTAAATAGGCAAATGAGTTAATCGAATTTTGTTCTGAAGACCTCTCTAGCTTCCTTTTGCAGTGTGGATTGAAGAAAACGGGTAGATTTGGGAGACCTGTTAAGCTATTACAGTTATCTTGGTGTGATCTAATGATGGCCAAGACTTTGCTGGTTGTGTAAGGGTGGAAAGAAGTAGGAAGACTTAAGAGCTGTTTCAGAGTAACTTTTGCAACTTAGTACCATTTACTGCACTAGGGGTGAAATTGTAAGTGAAAAAGATGCCTGGGGAGTGAAGGAGAAAGGTGAAAGCATGAGTTTAATTTTGAACACGTGATTGAATTAACTGGGTTGATTACAAGTACATGTTCTGTATAGGTGTGAGCAGGAGATTTGGTAGTTGCTAGGGAGACCTGGGAGAAGACGATGGCACCCCACTCCAGGAAAATCCCATGGGTGGAGGAGCCTGGTAGGCTGCAGTCCATGGGGTTGCGAAGACACGACTGAGCGACTTCACTTTGACTTTTCACTTTCATGCATTGGAGAAGACAATGGCAACCCACTCCAGTGTTCTTGCCTGGAGAATCCTAGGGACGGGGGAGCCTGGTGGGCTGCCGTCTATGGGGTCGCACAGAGTCGGACACGACTGAAGCGACTTAGCAGCAGCAGCAGGGAGATCTGGGTTCAGTCCCTGAGTTGGGACGATTCCCCTGGAGGAGGGCATGGCATCCCACTCCAGTATTCTTGCCTGGAGAATCCCATGGACAGAGGAGCCTGGTGGGCTACAATCCGTGGGGTCGCAAAGAGTCGGACACTGAGCGACTAAGCACAGCACACAGCACAGCTCGTAGGTAGTAACTGAAGCAGCTGAAGAGGATCAGTTACGGAGAATGTAAAGTGGAAAGAGAGAAGCCCCAAGGATTGCTAACATTTAAATAATTAGGAAGACAAATAGCTGCAAAGAAATCTGAGAGACAGAAGCCAGAGAAGGAGGAAAACTAAGAGCAAAATAGAGGAAACCCAAAGAGCGTTCCATGAAGTGAGGACTAAAAAGTATTCATTCGATTTAGCAACTTGGAGGCCATCTATGATCTTAGCAAGAGTATTTTCAGTTGTGTGATGCTGTGTGGAATTCAGACTGGAATGGGAGATAACGAATGGAGAGCAGAAGAGACGTCTTTCAAGAAACTGGCTGTGAAAGGAAGGAGCATGAGCTGAAGGTAATTGGAGGAGAAGATAGGGTTAGGGACAGTCTCCATTTCCCTAAAGTCACTGTCATTACACCGGAGTGGTTCTAGCAACAGCACCAGGTTCCTTTGGTTCTCACTCAGCACTGACAGCCTGGCTAGACCTCCCTGCTGGCTCTGAGTCTAGAGTCTCAGTGAAACATACCTTTGTTTTCCTTGTCACAGGGTAAAGGATGAGCAGGTGGTGGTATTCAGTTACTCAGCTGTGTCTGACTCTTTGGGACCCCGTAGACTGCAGCATGCCAGCCTTCCCTGTCTTCACTATCTCCCAGAGTTGCTCAAAATCATGTCCTTTGAGTCAGTGATGCCATCCAACTATCTCCTTCTCGGTCGCCCCCTTCTCCTGCCCTCAATCTTTCCCAGCATCAGGGTCTTTTCTAGGAATTGGCTCTTCGAATCAGTTGGCAAAGGATTGGAGTTTCAGTATCAGTCCTTTCAGTGAATACTCAGGATTGATTTCCCTTAGGATTGACTGGATCTCATTGCTGTATAAGGGACTCTGAAGAGTCTTTAGCACCACAGTTTGAAAGCCTCAGTTCTTTGGTACTCAGCCTTCTTTATGGTCTGACTCTCATGTTTGTATATGACTGCTAGAAAAGCCATAGCTTTGACTATGTCAGCGAAGTGAAGTCTCTGCTTTTTAATACGCAGTCTAGGTTTGTCATAGCTTTTCTTCCAAGGAGCATCTTTTAATTTCATGGCTGCAGTCCCTGTAGTGATTTTGGAGCCCAAGGAAACAAAGTCTGTCACTGTTTCCATTTTTTCCCCATCTATTTGCCATGAAGTAGTGGGACCAGACGACTGAAGCGACTTAGCAGCAGCAGCAGCAGCAGTGGGACCGGATGCCATGATCTTCGTTTTTTGAATGTTGAGTTTTAAGCCAGCGTTTTCACTCTTCTTTCACCTTCATCAAGAGGCTCTTTAGTTCCTCTTTGCCTTCTGCCATTAGGGTGGTGTAATCTACGTATCTGAGGTTATTGGCTGAGTGAGGTGGGACACTGCCATTAAAGCAGCCCTTCTGCTTCCACTACAGGAGGTTCTCGGGGAAGAGAAGCTGAAGGAGATACTGAAGGAGCGGGAACTTAAGGTTTACTGGGGGACAGCAACTACAGGCAAGCCACATGTGGCTTACTTTGTGCCCATGTCTAAGATCGCAGACTTCCTGAAGGCAGGATGTGAGGTAAGAACTAATATTATAAACCGAGCAGTTGCCCTTGAGCAACAGCCAAAAGAGAGACTTACTCGCTTGTTTGGAGGTACTTGAACAAATTCACATTTTGGTGACCCCTTTATCTTTTATGTCCAGGTAACAATTCTGTTTGCGGACCTGCACGCATACCTGGATAACATGAAGGCTCCGTGGGAACTTCTAGAACTTCGAACCAGCTATTATGAGAATGTGATCAAGGCAATGCTGGAGAGCATTGGGGTGCCCTTGGAGAAGCTCAAGTTCATCAAAGGCACTGATTACCAGCTCAGCAAGTAAGTGCTCCACCCTCCTTGTGGGTCTGGTGCTTCTAGCTAGTTACAGGCCTGGGGAGTCAAGGCACTCTAAATTTGTATTCGAAGGTATTGGGCTCTCCTTGTTAAGAACCATTAAAAATTGTATATACTTTGTCCTTTTAATTCATCTGTCAAAAATCTACTGACTAGTAAATGCCTAGGTACCATACTATTTGCTGGGAATATAAAAGTCACCACAACAGAGTCCTTGGCCTTGTAGACCTCACAGCATATGGGAAAGGGGCAGCCTCCCTTTCTCCTTCCAGACTTAGCAAATAGTAATAAAAGAAATGTGCAAAAAAAATCATGTTTGTAACATCAGCATTCATATTTTTTGCTCTAATTTTTAAAAAATCATTTGTTTATTAGGCTCTCCCAGGTCTTAGTTGCAGCATGCAGGATCTTTAGTTGTGGCATGCCAGATTTAGTTCCCCGATCAGCAATCGAACCCAGGTCCCTCCATTGGAATTACGGAGTCTCAGCCACTGGACCACCAGGAAACTCCCTGTGCCCTAATTTTTTAACTTCCAGTTTCCTAAGTAATCCTCCCTGCCCACTGCCTCATAGTCTCCACATTATTTTTTTAATCTTTCAAATAAGCCATGTATCTCTATAATGGTCACTTTTACGTTTAAACCCTTAGACCAACTTTTTAAAAGGTAAGCATTGTTCTATCCTATTTCACAGATAAGGAAATGGATTCAGATTTAACTTTCCCAAGTTCATGCAGCTAGTAAGTGTAGGGGCCATGATGTGAATTCAGATCTCTTGCTTACAAGTTGATTTTTATTTCATCTAACATAATTTTCTTTATATTCCCCACTGTTGGACATTTAGAGTTTTAAATAAAGCGTATACCTCAGAGATATTGCAGGTTTGGTTCTAGACCACCTCAATAAAGGGAATGTCACAGTGAAGTGAGTCGCATGAATATTTTGATTTCCTAGTACATATAAAAATATGTGAAGATATGTGTTGGACTTCCCTGGTGGTCCAGTGGTTAATACTCCCTGCTTCCATTATAAGGGGCATAGGTTCGATCCCTGGTCAGGGAAGTTCTGCATGCTGCAACTAAATGTGGACAAAATGATAAGTAAATAAAAGTTATGTTTATGCAGTACTATAGTCTGTTAAGTGTGCAATAGCATTATGTCTAAAAAAGCAGTGTGTGTGCCTTAATTTAAAAATACTGTGTTAAAAAATGCTAACCGTCATCTGAGCCCTTGGTGAGTCATAATCTTTTTGCTGATGGAGAGTCTCCCCTCAGTGTTGATGCCTGGCAACTAATCAGGGTGGTGGTTGCCAAAGGTTGGGATGACTGTGGCAGTTTCTTAAGACAAGAATGGAGTTTGTCACATCAATAAACTCTTTCACAAACAATTTCTCTGTAATTTGTGAGGCCTTGTGATAGCATTTTACCCATCTTTCCAAGTCGGAATTAGTCCTCTCGAACCCTGCCACTGCTTTATCAGCTAAGTTGATATATATATTCTGAATCTTCGGTTGTCTTCTCAACAGTCTCATTGCATCTCCCCTGGAGTAGTTTCTGTCTCAAGAGCCCACTTTCTCTGCTCGTCCATGAGAAGCAGCTCCTCATCCATTCAAGCCTTAGCGTGAGATGGCAGCAGTTTGGGCTCCACGTCTAATTCTAGTTCTCTTGCTCTTTCCATTATGTCTACAGTTACTTCCTTTACTAAAGTTTTGAACCCGTCACTGCCACCTGTGCAAATTGGAAGCAATTTCTTCCAGACCCTTATAATGTTGATACTTTGCCCACTTCCCATGAATGACAAATTTTGTTGCATTTCTAAAATTATGAGACTTTAATGTTGAAATTACTGTTTGAGCCACAGACTGCAGAATGGATATTGTGTTAGCAGGCATGAAGATAACATCAATCTCATGGTATACCTCAGTCAGAGCTCTTGGATGACCAGATGTATTGTCAATGAGCAGTAATGTTTTGAAAAGAGTCTTTTTCTGAGTTGATGTTCAGTTGCTCAGTGGTGTCCCACTCTTTGTGACCCCACGGACTGCAGCATGCCAGGCTTCCCTGTCCTTCACCATCTCCCAGAGCTTGCTCAAACTCATGTCCATTGAATCGATGATACCATCCTACCATCCAACCATCTCGTCTTCTGTCATCCCCTACTCCTGCCTCAGTCTCTCCTAGTTCTTCACATCAGGTGGCCAAAGAATGGAGCTTCAGCTTCAGCATCAGTCCTTCCAGTGAATATTCAGGACTGATTTCCTTTAGGCTTGTCTGGTTTGATCTCCTTGCAGTCCAAGGGACTCTGAAGAGTCTTTTCCAACACCACAGTTCAAAAGCATCAATTCTTCAGAGCCCAGCCTCCTTTATGGTCCAGTTCTCACATCCATACGTGACTATTGGAAAAACCATGGCTTTGACCATACAGACCTTTGTCTGCAAAATAATATCCGTGCTTTTTAATATGCTGCCTAGGTTTGCCATAGCTTTTCTTCTAAGGAGCAAGCGTCTTTTAATTTCATGGCTGCAGTCACCATCTGCAGTGATTTTGGAGCCCAAGAAAATAAAGTCCGTCATTGTCTCCCCATTTGCCATGAAATGGTGGGACCGGATTCCATGAGCTTGATTTTTTTGAATGTTGAGTTTTAAGCCAGCTTTTTCAGTCTTCTCTTTCACCTTCATCAAGAAGCTCTTCAGTTCGTCTTCACTTTCTGCCATAAGGATGGTGTGGGCTTAAAGTATTCAGTAAACCATGTTGTAAACAGATGTGCTTTCATCCAGGTTTTGTTGTTCCATTTATAGAGCACAGGCAAAATAGATTTAACATAATTCTTAAGGGCCTTGGATTTTTGAAATGATGAATGAGCATTAGCTTCAACGTAAAGTTGCTAGCTGTATTCCCCCTAACAAGACAGTCAGCTTGTCCTTGAAGCTTTGCAGTCTGGCACTGACTTTTCTCTAGCTGTGAAAGTCCTAGATGGCATCTTCTTCCAATATAAGGTGTTTTGTCTGTACTGAAAACCTGTTGTTTGATGGAGCCACCTTCATTAATTTTCTTATCTAGATCTTCTAGATGACTTGCTGCAGCTTCTGTATCAGCACCTGCTTCTTCACCTTGCACTTTAATGTTATGGCTTCTTTTCTCTTAAACCTCATGAAGTCTGAAGTTAGCAAAACCCCTATTGATGTTACTATTACAAAAAAAATGATAGTTTGATGAAGGCTCAGATGATGGTTAGCATTTTTTAGCGTGTATTTACTAAGGCATGTACATTTTATTTTTCAGGTATGTAGACTTTTTAGGCATAATGCTATTGCACACTTAATAGAATGCTGCTGCTGCTGAGTTGCTTCAGTCGTGTCTGACTCTGTGCAACCCCATAGGTGACAGCCCACCAGGCTCCCCCGTCCCTGGGATTCTCCAGGCAAGGACACTGGTGTGGGTTGCCATTTGCTTCTCCAGTGCATGAAAGTGAAGAGTAAAAGTGAAGTCGTTCAGTCGTGTCCGACTCAGTGATACCATGGACTGCAGCCCACCAAGCTCCTCCGTCAGCATAGTATAAATATAACTTGAATATGCACTCGGTTCAGTTCAGTCGCTCAGTCGTGCCCAACTCTTTGCAACCCCATGAATCACAGCACGCCAGGCCTCCCTGTCCATCACCAACTCCCGGAGTTCACTCAACTTCACGTCCCTAGAGTTGGTGATGCCATCCAGCCATCTCTTCTTCTGTCATCCCCTTCTCCTCCTGCCCCCAATCCCTCCCAGCATCAGAGTCTTTTCCAGTGAGTCAACTCTTTGCATGAGGTGGCCAAAGTACTGGAGTTTCAGCTTTAGCATCATTCCTTCCAAAGAACACCCAGGGCTAATCTCCTTCAGAATGGACTGGTTGGATCTCCTTGCAGTCCAAGGGACTCTCAAGAGTCTTCTCCAGCACCACAGTTCAAAAGCATCAATTGTTCAGCGCTCAGCCTTCTTCACAGTCCAACTCTCACATCCATACATGACCATAGGAAAAACCATAGCCTTGACTAGATGGACCTTGTTGGCAAAGTAATGTCTCTGCTTTTCAATATGCACTAGGGAACCAAAACTTTAAATGACTTACTTTATTGCAATATTCATTTCCTTGTGGTCATCTGGAACTGAACCCACAGTAGCCCCAAGGTATGCCTGTAACATGAAAGATCACGTATGACAATAATGAAGAAGTTTGAAATATTACAAGAGTTAACCAAAATGCGACACAGACATGAACAAACACTGTTGGGAAAATGGCACCAGTAGACTTGCTTCATGCGCAGAACGATTGCCACAGAAGAAACCCTTCAATTTTTAACAAATACAGTATCGGAGGCACAATAAAGTGAAGTGCAGTAAAATGAGGTCTGCCTATACTAGAAAATTCACCTAGAATGCAGCTCAGAGATGGACAAAAAAGCTTTAAGCATGATTAAGTTATGGATAAGAACTTTTGTTTCCAGCAATCTGACAGACTAGGTACTCTGATCAGCCTTCCTGCTGCAAAGTGTTTTTTTAAATGCTGGATAAGATATTTTTTAAGCCTTCTAATTGCTCAAATATGGGCTTCCCTAGTGGCTCAGACAGTAAAGAATCTGCCTGCAAGGCAGGAGACCCAGATTCAATCCCTGGGTTGGGAAGATCCCCTGGAAAAGGGAATGGCTACCCAGTATTCTTTTTTTTTAATCACAGTTTAATCTGGTAACAATAAGCGTGCATGCATGTGTATGTGCAAAGTCACTTCAGTCGTGTTCGACTGTTTGCAACCCCATGGACTGTAGCCTGCTAGGCTCCTCCCTCCGTGGGATTCTCCAGGCAAGAATACTGGAGCAGGTTGCCATTTCCTTCTCCAGGGGATCTTCCCAACCCAGAGATCGAACCCGGGTCTCGTGCTTTAGCAGGCGGGTTCTTTACCACTAATGCCACCTGGGAACCCCCAACTCTGGTATTCAGTCAGTCCATGGGGTCGCAGAGAGACACAGCTGAGCAACGAACACACGTGTTCAAATCGATTGACAAGTTGGTCAAGAATACTCAGTGTCCGGGAACCAAGTGAAGGTGGGAGTAGAAAGGTTTATATTCAGTTAATCTAAGATGGTTTTTAAATGCTGCTGATTAATGTGCCTTAATTTTTAATAGTCATCTAGGTTTCAGAGATGCTAAATGGTTAAATAAATATGTCTTTAAAATCTATAAAAGATGATAAGAACACTGAAGACTACACGTACCTTGAGGAAACTCCTTGAATTGTATGTACTCAAATTGTAGTTTTCGTGGCCTCACAGACCACAGTGGGAAAAAAGGAAAAGGTAAAACTAGAGTGCTAGGCCAAGAGGCACAATATTTGAGTAGTAAGTGTTCCAGAAAAAGGAAAAACCAAGTCAGAGGGAAGGAAGTCGTTGATGAAACAATGTAAGGACAATTAAAAGACATGAATTTCCAGACAGAAAGGTCTCATTGAGTGCCTGATACAATGAATTAAAGTAAACCTACACTGAAGTGCAGTATTTTGAAATTTTAAAGCACTGGGAACAAAAAAGTATATGCACGTTTCCAAAGGGACAAAAGTCACACAAAATAACAGTAATCATAATGGTTCTGCACTTCTCCAAAGGAGCACTGAAAACTAAAAGGGGATGAAACAGAGCCATTAAAATTCTGAAGGAAAGGAATTTCCAACCTAAAAATCTGTACCTACACAAACCACCATTCAAGTGTAAGGGCAAAATATCTGAAAATATTTATTGAAAAAAAGTATTTTCAAGTTTTTATTTCCTTTTCTCTCAGTCAAGTGTCTATGCAAGTGTCTTGGCCCATTTTTTTTTCACTTTTTTTGTAACGTTCCTTGTGTTTTCTAGATGCCAAGTCCTTTGTCATTTATATAGCATGGAGATAGGATAAACAACTGGAACAGTGTTCAGAAATAGATCCTCACAAATATGGAAACTTGATACGTGACAGAGCTGGCAGTACAGGTCAGCAGAGCAAGAATAAACTTTTTAAGAAAAAAATGATGCAGAGATTTTTAGCTATCCATATTGGGGGAAAAAATGATCCCTTCATTCCAGGTGGATTAAAGATTTAACTGTTAAGGCCAAACTATAAAACATTTAAAAGACTACATATAGTAAGACTGTCCTATGATTGTGGGTTAGGGAGCATTAAACAAGACATACCAAAAACACAAATGACAGGAAAAGATTGATGGATTCACCTTTACTACAATCAAAACCTTCACTACATCAAAAGTAAGGTAAAAAGACAAGCCACGCACTAGGAGAAGATACTTATAACATATATAAGTGGCAAAGGAGTATTATATGTCAAAAACTGCAAAACCAGTTGTCAAAAATTGGGCTTCGCTTGTACTTCAGTGGTTAAGTGTCTAGCTGCCAGTGCAAAGGACGTGAGCTTGATCCCTGGTCCAGGAAGATTCCACGTGCCTCGGGGCATCCAAGCCTATGCACCATAACTACTGAGCCTGCTCACTCTACGTGAGCCACGACTACTGAAACCCAGGCACCCTAGAGCCCGCAAGCTGCAACAAGAAAAACCACTGCAATGAGCAGCCCGCGCTCCACTAGAGAAAGCCCACAAGCGGCAACAAAGACCCAGTGCAACCAGAAATAAGTAATTTTTTAATATAAATATTTTAATGGCAAAACTTTATTAAGTAATAAAATTGATTAAAAGCCACTTTGGAAAATAGTTTGACATTATCTTGAACTGAAGTTCAAGATGGAAATCCCTTGTCACCCAGAAATTCTACTCCTAAGCATATATAAAGGAACTTGCACATATGTACCAGGATACATATATAAGTATATTTATAGCACATTGTTTAGAGATACAAACATACTATAAAACGGGACAGAAATACAAAAGTTCAGGCTAATGGTTACTCTGGAGAAGGAAGAAGTAAGATTGTGGAGGAGTGCACAGGAGCCTTAGAAGTAATTAAGTCTTTTTTCCTTTTTCTTTTGGCTATACATGCGGGATCTAAGTTCCTCAACCAGGGATAGAACCCAAACCCTCTGCAGTGGAAATGTGGAGTCTTACCCACTGGACCACCAAGGAATTCCCTAGGTCCCTTTTCTTAAACTGAGTGATGGGCAATCTAGTCATAATAATTGTACATTAATCCTTACATGTATTTAAATTAAAAAAAAAAAGGCATGACGATAGACTGAGAAATTCTGGCGTTTATTTAATAGGCATCCAGAAGAAGAAAGTAGAGGGGTATGGCGGAGAAGCCCTATTTTAGGAGTTAAGCAAAGAGAAAGACTAATTTAAATCCATTTTTAAAAAGGAAAAATATAAAAATTAAGTTGTATTTTCAGGAGAGGATGGACTGCTTACATTTAAAAACTAGCAGGCAGAGGTGGTCAGATGGCATCACGAACTCGATGGACTTGAGTTTGAGCAAGCTCCGGGAGTTGTTGAAGGACAGGGAAGCCTGGCGTGCTGCAATCCACGGGGTCGCAAAGAGTCAGACACTACTGAGCGACTGAACTGAACTGATTCTTTCTGAATGTCTTAAGATCAGGAGAGTAAATTAACAACACACTTTGAGGGTTGCATTGAGACCTGGGCCCCATCTTAGCGCTGTCTCCTCTTGTCTCCTCTCAGAGAGTACACGCTGGATGTCTACCGCCTCTCTTCTGTGGTCACACAGCACGATGCCAAAAAAGCCGGAGCTGAGGTGGTAAAGCAAGTGGAGCACCCTCTGCTGAGTGGCCTGCTGTACCCGGGGCTGCAGGTATGGGAGGGATGGAGTCACTATGACCTTTTCTGCTCTGATTCTAACTACTAGTCACAAACCTCTCTCTCAGCCCCAGTTAGACCAATGTCCTGGCTGTTCCTTCACCTTGCCGGAGGCCTTCCTTCCCCCCGACTCCTGGACCACTCTTTTTCCCCTATCTCTCTGTCCTTTAAAACGCTTCCCATCTCACATAGCTTCTTTACAGTAATCATGATCCCTTAATTGAAGAACATTAATTTCAGAGTGATGAGTGAAAATAAATTTTAGGCATGATCCTGTTTTCCATTAAGCAAAACAAACACATCATATTTCATGTGTGTGCATTTTTGTATGGGCATGGAGAAAGCATGGAAAAATTCAAACCAAGCTATAGATACTGGTTATTAGCTCAGGAAGGTGGGACGAAAATGTCGATAGACTTTTCTTTTCCCTTGTATATTTCTCTAACGTTTGATATAAGAAAATCAAGTCATACAAACTACTGTATATAAAATAAACAAGGTCCTACTCTAGCCCAGGGAACTATATTCAATATCTCGTAATAAACTATAATGGAAAATAATCTGAGGAAGAATATATGTATATATACGT
Source organism: Oreotragus oreotragus (assembly GCA_006410675.1). Lineage (NCBI taxonomy): Eukaryota > Metazoa > Chordata > Mammalia > Artiodactyla > Bovidae > Oreotragus > Oreotragus oreotragus. The sequence goes on along the minus strand of SJYX01022317.1, from coordinate 509,031 downwards.
AAAACTGAATCACTTTGCTATATGTCAGAAACTAATATACATTGTAAATCAACTAAACTTTAATGAAATACATTAAAGTTTTAAAAGTAAATAATTTTTTTTTTAGACTTGAAAGAGAAAATCAAATCTTCTCTAGATCTGTACTGTCCATTATGGTAGCCTCTTGTCATAGTCATAAGTGGCTACTGAAGTCATTAAAATTCTAGTTTTCCAGTCCTACTGGCTATATTTTAGGTTGCTCACAAGCCACATGTGGCTAGAGGCTAACCTGTTGGACAGCACAGGTGTGGAACATACTCACCCTCACCAAAAGTTCTATTAGACAGTGCTGTTCTGCATCCTATTTGCTTACCTTTCTCTTCCTCTCCTTCCTCTTCCCCCCACATCCAATCAGAAACTAAGTTTTATTAATCCTACTTCTAAAAAATCTCTTGAATTCATTCTTGCTCTACATCCCCACCAACTTGAAGGTGAAAGTCACTCCATCGTGTCTGACTCTTTGCGACTCTGTGGACTATACAGTCCATGGAGTTCTCCAGGCCAGAATTACTGAAGTAGATAGCCTTTCCCTTCTCCAGGGAATCGTCCCAACCCAGGGATCGAACCCAGGTCTCCTGCGTTGCAGGCAGATTCTTTATCGGCTAAGCCACGAGGGAAGCCCCCTCACCAACTTCGTTCATTGTTATTTCTTACCTGGACTCTCACAGCAGCTTTCTAGCTGTTGTCTTTGTCTCCAGCCCTCAGGCCACAGCTCCATTCTGCCGTCTCACTGGTGTGATTGACTTTCTGTAGTATGTGAATTGTGGTTCTTCCCTCCTTAAAATCATTGAGTGGCCAGGATGATGCTAGGTAGCCTCACATGACATTCAGTGTCCTGACCAGCTTTTCTAACCCATCACTCACCACTTCCCACATCCCTTGGAGTTTATGCTTTTTCAGACTGCCTTAGTCATAGTTTGCCTAAATATTTCACACCCCTGTGCCTTTCACATTCTGTTTCCTCTCCTTGGTAAAAAACATCTATATGTTCTTCAGAAACAATCTCAGCCCACAGTCTGATTCTAGGAAGCCTTCACCGCCACTAGGCTGAACAGATAGAGATAAACATTTCTTTGTGTTAACATGTTCCTTAAATGAACATGTAAGTTAGCCCTTGGCATGCTGTATTGAAATGACCTGTTTATGTGTCTTTCTTCCCAGCTAGTTAATTGACTTCATGAAGGCAGAGTATGGGTTTCCGTCTGACTCACATCCACAGGGTTGGCACTAGGCCTGGCATGTAATAAGTGATAGTAACTGTTTATTTACTAATTCAGTCTTGCCCCTTTTTTCTGCTCTCTCACAGCACTTGCTTCTTAATGCCAGTTATTTGACACTTGTCGCAGGCTGCCTCATTAATTGGGTACCTTTGATGTGAGTATCAGTTCAGTTCAGTTGCTCAGTCGTGTCCGACTCTTTGCGACCCCATGAATCGCAGCACGCCAGGCCTCCCTGTCCATCACCAACTCCCGGAGTTCACTCAGACTCACGTCCATTGAGTTGGTGATGCCATCCAGCCATCTCATCCTCTGTTGTCCCCTTTTCCTCCTGCTCCCAATCCCTCGCAGCATCAGAGTCTTTTCCAGTGAGTCAACTCTTCACATGAGGTGGCCAGAGTACTGGAGTTTCAGCTTTAGCATCATTCCTTCCAAAGAACACCCAGGGCTGATCTCCTTTAGGATGGACTGGTTGGATCTCCTTGCAGTCCAAGGGACTCTCAAGAGGTGATGCCATCCAGCCATCTCATCCTCTGTTGTCCCCTTTTCCTCCTGCTCCCAATCCCTCGCAGCATCAGAGTCTTTTCCAGTGAGTCAACTCTTCACATGAGGTGGCCAGAGTACTGGAGTTTCAGCTTTAGCATCATTCCTTCCAAAGAACACCCAGGGCTGATCTCCTTTAGGATGGACTGGTTGGATCTCCTTGCAGTCCAAGGGACTCTCAAGAGTCTTCTCCAACACCACAGTTCAAAAGCATCAATTCTTCGGCACTCAGCTTTCTTCACAGTCCAACTCTCCCATCCATACATGGCCACTGGAAAAACCATAGTGTTGACTAGATGGACCTTTGTTGGCAAAGTAATGTCTCTGCTTTTCCATATGCTATCTAGGTTGGTCATAACTTTCCTTCCAAGGAGTAAGCGTCTTTTATATAGTTTCCTTCCCTTCCCTACAGGATCGTGAGCTTCCTGAGAGCAGAGACTCTTCTTATTTTTTTACCCTGTAGTATCCACATGGAGTGGAGTTCACAGCAGGCACTCAGCAAATGTGTGTCCAGCTGTTGAAGCCAGTAGGAAGACTGAGTGCTGCTTATTTGCTTCCTGGTTTACCTTCTGAAAATTCTAATGGTTTTCAAAAGTTTCTGATTTCTTAGACCCATGTGGAAGAAATACAGTAGGTGTTCATGCTTGTGTGTTTCTTCCCACAGGCCTTGGATGAAGAATATTTGAAAGTGGATGCCCAGTTTGGAGGTGTTGATCAGAGAAAGATTTTCACCTTTGCGGAGAAGGTTAGTGTCCTCTTTCTTGTCTTTTTTCTTTTGAGTCGCAGAGGTATACATTAGGGTTTCTTTCTTTGTTTCTCTTTATTTTGTTTTGTGTTTTTATCTGGGTCAGGTCTTAGCTGTAGCTTGTGGGATCTTTGTTGCAGTGTGCGGGCTCCAGAGCACGTGGGCTCTCTGGTTGTGGCATGTGGCCTCAGTGGTTGCATCTCACAGGCTCATTTGCCCTGCAGCATGTGGGATCTTGGCTTCCCAATTAGGGATCAAACCCACATCTGCCGCACTGGAAGGCAAATTCTTAACCACTGGAACACCACGTTAGAGTTTCTTGGATGTGCCAGTCCCAGCAATCATATGGTATGGTAGGTATTAGTCTCCTTATTTTGCAGATAAGAAAACTGAGCATAGAGAATAAAAAAGCTGTCCAGTATCACACAGTTAGTGACTGAGCAGGAACTAACATTCAGGTCTGTCTGACTAAAAAGCCTGTACTCTTGCTGCCACCAAGAAGCTGCCCTCGGACCTGTTGGATTTTCTTCTTCTTCTTTTATTTACCACCCCCTCTTTTTTTGTTTTTTTTTTTTTTTGCTTGCCTAATAGCTCAGTTTCCAGGGAAAGGCACCACCAGATAGAACTATTGTTCTTTCCCAGAGCATTTGGTCCATATTTCTCTGAATCTTACATAAACCACTCCTCTCTGAAATGAGGTTTAACAGGGTTTAGAAGAGGAGATCAGCACAAACCCCTAATAGTTCTTTTCTGGGAAATAACTTGAATAAGTTGAAAAGGGTTTTTGAGAAGTGGTTGGTATTTTTGAAAGCTTCTTAAAACCTCATGTTGGCAAGGGAGTACAGAAAATACTGCAGTGAAAATGTAAATTCCTGATGGGTGATTTGATGCCTCTAAAATGTTTCTACACTTTGTCCTAATAATTACACAAATGGGTCCTCAGGAAATAATTTTTAAAGTGCAACTTGGTTGGAGTAGGGAGACGGGGGGAATGTATAGCTTGGGAATTCCCTGGTGGTTAGGATATGGCACTTCCACTGCTGGGGCCCAGGTTTAATCCCTGGTTGGGGAACTGAGATCATGCAAGCTATGCCGAGTGGCCAGAATTCTAAAATTTTTTAATTAAAAAAATAAAAGTGTAACTTGAGTTCTGTATGGAAGTATTTTATCATGTTATCAATTTAAAGCCCACTCCAGTATTCTTGCCTGGACAATTCCATGTACAGAGGAGCTTGGTGGGCTACAGTCCGTGAGGTTGGAAAGAGTCAGACGCTACTGAGCACACATACCACAATTTAGAGCACAACTTGGAAATAAATTAGTATTCGGTGGCAAGGGATTAGTTGAATACATTAAGATAAATCCTCCAGTGGGATATAATATAACATTTTTTAAAATATTTTATTTATTTATCTGACTGCGCTGGGTCTTAGCTACAGCATGTGGGGTCTAGTTTCCTGACTAGGGATTGAACCTGGATCTCCTGAGTTGGGAGTGTACTGTCTCAGCCGCTGGACCACCGAGGAAGTCCATTTTTTAATGGTTTTTGGATATATTTAATAAATAGGGAAATGTTTACAATGTAAGGTTTTTACTATTATTGAGGTATTTTCTATTCCATTTTATCTCTAAAAAATTTTTTTTAATTTTTTAAAGAAGAAAAAAGAGGTTTTAATTATAGCAAAATAGAAAACAAAGCGGTGTTATAGCAACTAGTACATGTAAGTATGCAAGGCACTTAGCATAGAAACAGCAAGAAGTCTTATCCATGTAAAGAAATTATATGTATACATATAGATAGAGAGAAAGTCCCCTGGAGGAGGGCATGGCAGCCCACTCCAGTATTCTTGCCTGGAGAATCCCATAGACAGATGAGCCTGGCGGACTACAGGCCATGGAGTCACAAAGAGTTGGAAACAACTGAAGTGACTTAGCAGCAGCAGCATGCATATTATATATACACACACACACAAAAAAAATAAATTAGCATATTGTTAGAAGTCAGCCATGTAAAAAATAGATGTGTGTGTGTATATACAAATATATATTTTCTCTAAGAATATTTTTTCTTCTTTATTTTTTCTTAATATATATATTTTTAATATATATTTTATGAAGTATAGTTGGCTTACTTTTTCATTGAACCTTTTATTATTCTAACAGAGATACAGCTGATGGCCTGATTTTGTATGACTTAGAAGCTTTAAGAATGGTTTTTGTATTTTTGGGGGGGGGAAGTTGTAAAAAAAAAATGAAAAAAGATATGCAATAAAGACTATATATCACCCAGCAAGCCTAAAATATTTACTCTCTGACCTTTTACAGAAAAGTTTTGCCCAGCCCTGTCCTAGAGATTGCATGTCCTTGTAATTCATTCTAATTAGATGTTTGTACCACTTCCCAACAATGCAAGAACCTACAACAGTTCTACCTTATTTAACACCCTCCTGCCCTTTGTGCTGTTGTCATATATTTTAGTTTTACATATATTTTAAATCCCAAAGACCTGTTTATAATGGTTTTCTAAACAGTCAATTTTCATGTATATTTACCACCACTTACCCTTGCTGATGGGCTTCCCTGGTGGCTTAGTCAGGTAAAGAACCCACCTGTCAATGCAGGAGACACTGGTTTGATCCCTGGGTCAGGAAGATCCCCTGGAGAAGGAAATGGCAACCCTCTTCCGTATTCTTGCCTGGGAAATCCCATGAACTGAGGATGAGGAGCGTGATGGGCTACAGTCCTTGGGGTCTTGAAAGTCAGACATGACTTGGCGACTAAACAACCACCGCCACCCTTTCTGATACTGTTGATTCCTTCTTTCAGTTTTGTGCTTCCATCTGAGATCAGTTTCCTTCAGCCTGAAGCTTCGTTTGTGTTTTGTGTCTGCAATGCAGGTGTCAGTAAGGAATTCTTACAGCTTTCTTTTTATCTGAGAACGTCTTTTTTTTTTTTTTTTAACTGTCTTTTTTTGTTGTTTGGAAGTTTTTTAAAGAACATTTATTTATTTGGCTGTATTGGGTCTTGTGGGCTTCCTTGGTGGCTCAGCAGTAAAGAATCTGCCTGTAGTACGGAAGACGCAGGTTCGATCCCTGGGTCAGGACGTTTCCCTGGAGGAGGGCATGGCAGCCCACTTCAGCACTCTTGCCTGGAGAATCCCATGGACTGAGGGAGGAGGCTGGCAGACTACAGTCCATAGGGCTGGAAAGAGTTGAACATGACTGAAGTGACTAAGCGTGCACACGTGCACACTGGGTCTTCGTTTAAACCTGTGGATCTTTGTTGTGGTAGGTGGGCTCAGTAGTTATGCCCCGGGGCATGCGGGACATTGGTTTTCCATCCAGAGATCTAACTCTGAACTCGTATCCCCTTTTTTGTTCCTCTGTGTTTTAGTTGAATATTGCCTGTTGACTTTTCTTCATGTTCGTTAATCCTGTCTTTTGTTGAATCCGTCCAGTATTGTACTGTGCCATTTTAGAACTTCCATTTGTTTGTGTGTTTTTTTTAATAGGTGCCAGTTCTCTTTTATATTTCTCCATCTTTTATCCATTTCATTCATCTTTTCCTTTATTTCTTTTGACACACCAATTATAGTTATTCTGACATCCTGATCTGTTTGTTCTAGTGTCTGGATCGTTTCTGTGTCTGGTTTTATTGACTGTTTCCTCTTGCCTGTCAGTCACTTTTTTTCTGCTTCCCATTTCTCGTACTTTTTATTGTATCAGGGACACCACAAATATGCTGTGGTTGCTCTCAGTGCTGTGTTTTCTGTAGGCTATTAAATTACTGACTCATCACTTTGATCCTGTCAAGGGTGGATTTTAGGCTTTGTAGAATAGGTCTACCTTACTCCTATGAGGTAAACCTTATCTTAGGATGTGGCCTTTCTGGGGTCTCAAACTAAAATGAAACCTCAGGGTATTCACAAAGCCCTCTGTGCTTTGATTGAACCTAAACTTCAACTTCTGCCTCCCCAGCACTGTGCAGCCCCTAAAATTTGCTCACGTCTCCAGCCTCCACGAGCCTGTTCTCTGCTGGGCTTCCCTATGTCTCTCTGAATTCTGGCACCGTTGTGATTCAATTAAGGAAGCAATGGAGGGGCTTACCTGGTGGTCCAGTGGTTAAGAATCTGTCTTGTAACGCAAGGCACACTGGTTTGATCCCTGGTCTGGGAAGGTCCCACGTGCCATGGAGCAACTAAGTCTGTGTGCCACAACCCCCGAGCCCATGCGCTGCAACTGCTGAAGCCCATGAACTTAGAGCTTGTGCTCCACAGCAAGAGAAGCCACCCCAATGAGAGCCCCTTGCATCGCAACAAAAAGGAGGCCCCACTTGCTACAACAAGAGGAGCCTGCACGCAGCAACAAAGGCCCACTACAGTCAAAGACAAATAAATTTTATTTAAAGAAAGCATTGGAGCACTGTGGGATTTTTGGAGGGCCTCTTCACTCTGGAACCCTTTCCAGATCCTTAGCCTCCTTACATCCTCTGTCTCCTCTGCTTAGTCAAGACTGCTTCTCTCTGCTTGGTCTCTTTTTCTCAGCACTCAGTTTGAAAACAAAAATGCCCTCAAAGAGAAAGCCAGGGTGGGTATGGGGTCACCTCTCTTCCCTACTCGCCGATTTGTAACCCGACACTGGTTGCTATCTAATAGAGTTGTTTATGGTGGGTAGAGTAAGTCCAATAGGTTCATGATGTAATACTAATAGACAGTAGGGGGAAAAAGCTTTGTTCATATTATGATCACCATTGAAAAGATATATTCAGTAGAAAAAAAAGATTGGAAAGCATATATCAAACTGTTAAGTGACAGGCCAGGTTAGATGAGATTGGAGCACTGAGGAGGAATTTTTACTAACATCTGCTTTTGTGTGTTTCTCTTTAACTCCTTAGTACCTCCCTGCGCTTGGTTACTCAAAACGAATCCATCTGATGAATCCTATGGTTCCAGGATTAACTGGCAGCAAAATGAGCTCTTCAGAAGAGGTAAGTTACGAGCTCTGACTTGAGTTGAGAAATCTTTAGCAAAAGATGAAGCAATTGAGGACTAAAAAGAAAAGTAACATGGCTAACTAAAACACACAAATATTTAAGCTATAAGAAATCTTAAGTTATCCAGTTAATTCCAGTGGTTCCTGAGTATTGAAGCAGTCCTGATGGGATCCAGTTATAATTTTAAGTTTTACTGCTACTAATAAGAAGTACAAGCAAAACTAGTTTCTTCAGCCATACAACCATGACAAAGTTCAGCCTTATTAATGAGAAGGCTACAGTTGCAGTTCACCAAGTAACATTTTTTTATTTAGTTTTTAATTTATTTTAGAGTATAATTGATTCACAGTGTTGTGTTTCAGGTATATAGCAAAGTGATTTAGTTATATATATATCCATTCTTTTTTCCCACGTAACTTATTACAGAATATGGGGAAGAGTTGCCTGTGCTATGCAGTAGGTCCTTGCGGACACCAGTTAGCACTTTGATTCTTAGGGTGGTATTCAGTGTGATGATTTTGATAAGTTTGGTGCCTTAACATTTAAAGTCCTGCTTGGGGAAGGTGCACTTTTGTTCTGGTCACTAAGGGCACAGAATAGAAAAAGCGGTGGAACACAAAGATGTGGAGGCCTGGGTCCTGGGTTCACACACATGGGTGACCTTTAGAATCACCTAGGGAACCTTTAAAGGAGAGAGGGTGTGTGTGGGGTAAGGTCCTGTCCTTAGAGACGCTTTTTTTTTTTTTTTTAATATTTATTTATTTGGCAGTGCCGGGTCCTAGTTGCAGCACACGGGATCTTTGGTCTTCGTTACAGCTTGCGAACTCTCAGTTGCAGTATGTGGGATCTAGTTCCCTGACCAGGGATTGAACCCAGCACCCCCTGCGTTGGGCGCACCGATAAAGTGGTTCTGGGGAACAGCTCGGGAATCTTATTTTCTTTCACAGCCTACTAGTCGATTCAAATTGAAGGCATTTTTGGACATCCATCTAGTTCTCTAAGTCTGATTTCTAGACTATCCTATTTGGTCACGTTTACCATGTCTTCATGCCAGAAACAGCACCAGCATCAGTTCCAAAACGCGACTGCATCGGAACCACATGCAGAGCTTTTAAAAATGCAAATGCCTGGGTGAACCCCAAGAAATTTTGATTTATTAGCTTTGGGTGGGGCTCAGTAGTTTATGTTATTTTAAGCACCCCAGGTGATTCACATCCAGTCCTGTGTTGACTGAGCTTGGTAACCAGTGGACACAAATGAGCATGAGCTCACTCACTCCAAAATAAGAAACAAAGCCTATTGCCCTATAAAGGACAAAGGCTCTAAATAATACCTGGTGTTGGTGATTGCTAGGAAACGTCTCCTCACACATGGCGGATGGCAGTGTCACTTGGTGTATGCCTGTCAGAAAACAGTTTGGGGCCCAGCAGTGTTTGGTGGCTTAAGGAAGTAATCCTAGAGAAGGCAAGAGGATCTCTGCAAAGAGGTTCGTTGTAGCATTGTATATAATTTGTAAAGATGAGAGCAAATCTGACAGTTTAGAAACTGCTAAATAAATTATATTGTCACTAAAAATTAGGAACATAATACAACATAGAATCTACAAGTGAAGACTAGGTAGCCACTCGGAAGTACTTATGATAGAGTCCCAAGGATATTTATTCTCCAGATACAAATTTGCGACGATTCCATATGCTACGAACAAGGGCTGGGAAGAACACAGAAAAATTAAAATGTTTTATGTAGTATAGTGAGTAGTCCTTGACTCCAATTAATTCTGCTCTTATTAAAGTCATTTACTGTTTACATCTTTGTCCAAAAAATTAAAATACAGATGAGTTGAGCATATTCTCATTTTCAACCACAAGAGGTCCTCCTCTCCTCCCTGGCTTCTAGGAGTCCAAGATTGATCTGCTTGATCGGAAAGAGGATGTAAAGAAAAAACTGAAGAAGGCCTTCTGTGAGCCAGGGAATGTGGAGAACAATGGCGTTCTGGCCTTCATCAGACATGTCCTCTTCCCCCTCAAGTCTGGTAAGATACTCCCTGTTTTCTTCTCGGAGTTTAGGCTGGGTCATCCCTGTGGCTTCTCACAGTCTTCCTCTGGAGCCTGGCTTCTCTGATTCTCTGCTCAGATTTCTCACATGTTAATGTGTGATTGAAGTGGGGATATGATTGAGATGTCTGGGTGTTTATTACCAGGGTACCTTCTAAGTGGGGTGTCAGGGTGGGCATGAGTGGCAGAAATGAGGGGGGCAGGCATGGGGAGTAGACACAATTGTTTCCCCTGAGCTTGGATACTAGCTGGGTGTACAGCACTGCCACTGATCCAGTTTAAAAAACAGTAAAATACTGTACGATTAAGTTTAAAATACATGGCAGGAGCTACAAATACACGTTTGGGCCAGGGATGCTGACTCGCCATTGTCTGTGAGTTTGTTGGCATGGATCCTTTTTCTTACAGAGTTTGTGATCCTTCGAGATGAAAAATGGGGTGGAAACAAAACTTACACAGCTTACTTGGACCTGGAAAAGGACTTTGCTGATGAGGTAATACCAGAGGAGGATAATCCCCACTGAACTCATTCTGACAAACCTCTCCATGTGGTCTCACCAAGTTTCTCTCTGCCATAGGGCTCTGTCATGATGATCTCAAGGCTGTATATTTTGTTAATGGCTCAGATGAGGATTCAGATGGTTCGTGGAGTAGATTAGCAAATGGCAGAAAGCTAGTATGTTGGTGTCTTAATCACTCCAAAGGACCTAACCTGGAATGAAGGACCAAACCCAACAAGATGAAGCATTTCAGGTACCAAATCAAGGTTCAAAAAAGAGACACGACTATAAAAGAACAGAAGAGAGAACACTATTCATTTCGACAATTTAACAAAAGACCTACTAGGTGCCTATGTGTTTGGCACCATGCTAGGGGCTGACATTACAAAGAGGATTAAATCTTCATGAAGCTCATAGTCCATAGGAGAGGATGACATGTAAATAAATGTCATTTACTGCTTACTGGACCGTGTATACATGGTTCAGAAATAGAACGGGAGGAAGTGACTAACTGGCTGTCTGGGAAAGCTTTGTGGAGGGGATAACATTCACACACTGTCTCACTCATTAGGGATTCTTCAGGAAACCCATGAGGGAATTCATTGTGTGAGACATGGTAAGAGGAAGCAATGTGGTATATAGGGACTCACAAGTGGTTTAGAATCTGACTGGAGTCTGCAAGGCGAGGGGGCCACTGTGGGAGAGGAAGACAGGGCCAGATGATAAAGAAAGGGAGTAATTACTGTATATAGTGGATGAAATGGGGGTCTTAACTGGCTCTGAACGTGGGCTGAATCAGAAGTATGACAGGGCTGTCAGAAATGTTCATGAGGTCTTGGCCTCATCGTCAGAAATGTAGAGTCCAGACCGGGGAGTTGATCATTCAGTTCTTCGATGTTCTGAGTACCTTTGGTAAGATGCATGTGCTTATCTGCACTAACACAGTTGCCACTGGCCATTTTGGTTGTGTTGGACTTTTTGTGAGGTTTTTTTGTCAAATAAGCCTCACAAAAATAAATTTTGTAATGGTCATTTGACAATCTGGAGTGTATTGATGGGGAGAGGCAGGATGCCATGATAGGGAACAGGTTGCAAACCAGGTCATAAAGCACAAGCTGAAAGAACTGGGCATGTTGAACTGGGATGCACGTATGTACTCACCTATCCTCAAACCCAAGGACTCTCCTGAGTTAGGGGTGAGGCTTCTTCCTGTGGCAACAGCAGAGGCAGACTGCAGGGAGGCTTGCTTAAGCTTGAAGAACTTTGTAATGACCTCAGTTGTGTGATGATGGACAGGGCTGTCTTGCCTGACCTTTCATCCCCCATCACTGAGGTGTTCAGGCAGAGGCCAGAGGACCACTGGATGCAATGTCATAGGAGAGTTTGAGCATCCCGTGCAAGAAAAGACTTAGTGACCCCTGAGTTCTGAGGTTCCTTCAGGCCCATTTTTTGGATATTTGGCACTGTTGCTCTGAAACCCTCTGTCTGCAGCCTGAGGCAGGCCACGGAACCCACACTCAACTCTTCAACCTCGTAAGCAGTCCTTTGTGGGAATGATAAGAAGGCTTCCCTGGTGGCTCAGATGGTAAAGAATCTGCCTACAAAGCAGGAGACCCAGGTTCAATCCCTGGGTCGGGAAGATCCCCTGGAGAAGAATGGCTACACATTGCAGTATTCTTGCCTGGAGAGCCCCATGGACAGAGGAGCCTGACAGGCTGCAGTCCACGGGGTCGCAGAGTCAGACACGACTGAGTGATCAACACTTTCACTTTATTTCTCTAAGAAGGACTATGCTTCTGAAGAAAGCAGCACTTCCTGTGATGGTAGACACGTTCTCATCTGCACTGACACAGTTGCCACTGGCCACATGTGACCAGAACAACAGCGGAACTGAATTCTAACTTAGATTTAAATAGCTGCATCCGGCTCGCGGCCACCATATTGGACAGTGCAGGTCTAAAGCCTGTTTGTTAAAAAGGAAGGACTTCTCTGGTGGTCCAGTGGTTAGGACTTGGTTCTAGAACCAGGTTCAACCCCTCGTTAGGGAACTAGATCCCACATGCTACACGGTGTGGCCAACAACAACAAAATCACCATTCCCGAGAAGTTGAAGGAGCAGCATCGCAGATGAAACACGGGTGTTGTTTTAGTACATGGATCACACCTGAGGGGCGTCTGTCAGAACCTGAGAAGGTCCTTTCGGGCCAGATGAGGATGTAAAGGTCCTAGTCCTGGGACCCGAGAAGAAAAGATGGAATTACTGAGCTCCTACCATGTACTAGCACTACGCATCATTTTCACCCATGTTAAGTAATTTAATCCTCATTCCGATGCTGGAAGATACAAATATTGTTATTTTCATTTATTTTTTTTAAGTGAAGAATCCAAAGCTCAGAGAGGTTAAGTGCCTGGTTTGAGGTCACCCAGCTAGCTGGGACTCTCACCCCAGGTGATCTAACTCCAGAGCCTTTGTTCTTCCTTCTTGCTCACTCATCTTCCCCCTCAGGCTGTCTGTAGCCCCTGGGTTCCTGTGTGAATGTTTCCCTGCATATAAATAATACCTGCTTTATGCTACTACTCAGAGCATAAATGGAGGAATTTGAGTCACCCCAGGTGGCGCTAGTGGTAAAGAACCCACCCGCCAATGCAGGAGACTCAAGAGACTTGAGTTCAGTCCCTGGGTCAGGAAGATCCCCTGGAGAAGGGGACAAAAAGCCAACCGCAGTGTTCTTACCTAGAGAATCCCATGGACAGAGGAGCCTGGCGGGCTACAGTCCATGGGGTTGCAAAGAATCGGACATAACTGAGCGACTTAGCGCGCACAGTGAAATTTGACTAATTAGAAACATTTAGCCTCTACAAACTCTCAAGTTAGTATGGAATTCAGTGTCAGAAGACCTAGGTCTCTGACAAACTAGATAACCTTTTGAACCTGTGTCCTCTTCTCTGCTCTCCCAGCTTCGCAAGGTTGTTCTAAGGTTCGAATAAGACTGCTGGAAAATGCTGTGCATTCTATCCGCACATTTTTCTTAGTAGATCCAGGTGTCTTGTGCCCCTCTCACCCGGCCTCGCATACTTGCAGGTTGTACACCCTGGAGACCTAAAGAATTCTGTTGAAGTTGCCCTGAACAAGTTGTTGGATCCCATCCGGGAGAAGTTTAATACCCCTGCTCTGAAGAAACTGTCCAGCGCTGCCTACCCAGATCCCTCGAAGCAGAGTAAGGCCAGCTGGGGAGGGGCCTGGGAAGGGGAGTGTGTGGGGGCTGCTGACATGAGAGAGCATGAGCGACATGCAGAGAGCCTGTCAGTGCCTCAGAAGAGCGTTGGTCCCAAGAAGCCAGGAAGGTCTGAAATGCAGGAATGTCATGCCCCATTGACTACTGGGAATGGAAAACTCCAGTCTTGAATTTGGTTTGGTTGGTACCATGAAGCGATTTTGCTATTGTTTTAGTCGCTAAGTCATGACCGACTCTTTGGCGACACCATGGACTGTAGCCCCACCAGACTCTTCTGTCCATGGGATTTCCCAGGCAAGAATCCCGGAGGGGGATGCTGTTTCCTCCTCCAGAGGATCATCCGACTCAGGGATCAAACCCGCGTCGCCTGCATTGGCAGTGGGTTCACCGCTGAGCCACCTGAAGCGGATACCCTGCTGGCAGTGCTGCTGTGAGGCATACGCTCTGGTCCTTTCACGAAACCCACGTCTTCAGTTAGGGAGACAGGTTGCGTTAGACCCTGAGGGTGACGTAGCTGCTCAGGCAGGGCCTGCACAGCTCCTTAGGGAAGCCGATCTCTAGATTCGCCCAGTTCCCTCTACGTTTTCCTGACTGGCTCTTAGTCAACCAGCCATGTAGCCACGAAGCTGAGATGTTAACACTGATCGTCTTTGTGGGGCCTCCCAGAAAAGGCTCAGTACTTATATATGGAACGTGTGAATGGCGGCAAAGCTACACCAACCCCTCTCCCCTCCAGCCCAATACCTGAGCGGGGGAGAGGTGAAATCTGGTACTTTCCTTCTCAGCAGCGGCTGCCTCTGTTCCAATTCAGTGGGTGGATTCTGGGGATTCTGCACTAAGTCCTGTTTGTGTCCTCATTTGAGGGCATCAGCAGCTGACCTGTCGTGGGGAGGAGAGCTCTGAGCCTTGGGTTCTTCTCATCCCCAGAGCCAGCTGTCAAAGGCCCTGCCAAGAATTCGGAACCAGAGGAGGTCATCCCATCCCGGCTGGATATCCGTGTGGGGAAAGTCATTAGTGTGGACAAGGTACTCATTTTCGACCACATCCTGGAGAGGCAGACGGGTCAGGTTTGTCTGCTTCCATCTGGAGGAAACCTGGCCTGGGAGGGAAAGCAACATCCCTTAGGTCATACTGCAAGTCAGCACCTAAGCATCTAGTTCGAGGCGTCAGGCTTTTCCCCTGGCTATCTCTGGACCTTATGCAACCAAACACAGCCAGGAACTCAGAGTACAGAGCGGATGTTAGTCAGAAGGAACTTGTTTATCACATCCAATCTGATGGACTCACCTGGTGTCTCCCAGCTTGTCTGGACTAGTTGGAGACCTTATCGTTGATCAGCCACTTTGTCCTTCCCTGTCCCCACCCCAGAAAATGGTGAAGGGAGAAAGAAGGACTTCCTCTTTCTCAGAGGCAGAAAGCTTTGTAGCCAGTGGCCTAGGGCCAGTGGTCTGGGTATTTTTTTTCTCCCAGTATATATTTGCTTTTCGCCATTTAGACCAACCACCAAAACTACCTCGAAAGAGCTGCTGATGCTCTTGTTTCAGATGGTGAAGCCGGTAGCCATCCCCCATCTTCCAATCCCCCCCAAGGACTGGGTTTGATCCAGCACACATTTGGCCATAAGGATGGTCATCCAGGCACTCCAGGCCATTTTAATCTCTGTTAGAGACTCCTTTCACCTCTAATGCACATAATTAGCCTCATGTTACTCAAATCTGCCTCTTTGGGGCCTTTTCTCATGTCTGCTATCTGAGACCTGGAGAGTTAGCTCTAGAGGGTTCCTCTTGGGGCCCCTGTAGGGAATGGATGCCCTTTTCTAGAGCCAGAGGACTCACCAGGCCCCATGATCTGTTCCACTGGGATACTCTCCAAGACTTGACATCTCTTGTGGCAGCACCCAGATGCAGACAGCCTGTATGTGGAGAAGATTGATGTGGGGGACGCTGAGCCACGGACTGTGGTGAGCGGCCTGGTGCAGTTTGTGCCCAAGGAGGAACTGCAGGACAGGCTGGTGGTGGTGCTGTGCAATCTGAAACCCCAAAAGATGAGAGGAGTCGAGTCCCAAGGCATGCTCCTGTGTGCTTCTGTGTGAGTGAGAACCGGGGGTTAGAGGGCCTTGGGAGGCCAGGAAGAGGGGGGTGGCCCACATGCTGCCCTTCCACATGCCAGGTGGAGGCCCTGAGAACATGCCCCAAAAGATGATGCATGGAGGAATTACCTATTGCACAGGAACCGTGGATGAGGCACTTCACCTGAAGTTAACTGTATTAAAATAGAAACTGAAGGTTCAGAGCTATGTGCACGCTCGAGTCTCTCTACTAGTAATGGGTGAAGCCAGGATTCAGACCCCGTTCATTGGCTATTACGTCATATCCCTTAAAAGCCCAGATTTTGCAATCTCTCCTGACACAGGATTTCACTTGAGCCCTGGTTGACCCAGTGCTGGTAATGTCCAGAGATATGGTCCAGCAGTGAGGAGCTCCTGGGGCTCTGGCATTGAGGGTACCCTAAATCCTATTAGAGCTCCTGAGGTAAAGGCCCCAGTGCCTTGGCCTCCATGGCGGCTGGAGGCCATCCATGGCCTCACTGTCTCATTGTCCTGTGTGTCCTTCCAGAGAAGGGGTAAACCGCAAAGTTGAGCCTCTAGACCCTCCTGCAGGCTCTGCTCCTGGTGAGCGAGTGTTTGTGAAGGGCTATGAGAAGGGTCAACCAGACGAAGAGCTGAAGCCCAAGAAGAAAGTCTTTGAGAAATTGCAGGTAACAAGCTGCACTTTTTCCCTCTTTCTGGGGCTGCCTAGACTGTCTGCAGATTGCTTTTACTGATTCCACTCCTGCCCTTTCCCCAGCTGGGCCTTCCTGCATCTAAGCCCCTTTCTTCCTTCATTCTAGCCCTCTTAAATGAAGTGCCTGAGAGCCCATGGGCCTTCACAGGCACTGAGCACTGACAGGCTGTTAGAGGCAGCGTGTGATGCACTGCAGATGTTTCCTCGTTAGATCTTCAGTCTGATGGAAGATGATCCCCAGTTTATCTAGCATGGCCACACAGGGTCACCGGAAGTGATAGAGCCAGGATCAGAGCCCTCCTGGAGTCCTTCCTGCCCAGCCTGGTGTGAGAGCACCGATTCTCAGAGCATTGACTTGCATCACCTGCCCGGAATTCATTCATTCATTCAGCACCTGTTGAGTCCCTAAGATGTGTGTGTGGCACTGTTCTAGGTGCTGGGGCTATATCACTGCATAAAGCAGCAGAGATTCACTCTCCTTGTGCAGCCAAGTCGCTGCACATGTGGCTTTATCTAGTTAATACTTCGTTTCCTCCACAGACAAGTGTTTATGGAGGGCTTTTAGAGTGGTTACTACCTCTCCGTGCTCCTGCAAGTGACCCCTGGCTTTATCTACTCCCTCCTTTCCTAGCTTCCCAGGCTGGTTTTTTGAATCAGCTCATTTTTTTCTGGCTATAAAATAAGTTTTCATTGTAGAAATGTCTAAAATGTAGGCGGAGCAAAACATCTATAATTCTGCTACCTACTGGTTCTGAAAAATGTCATTAGTGATTGGTTTCCTTCTGGACTTCTTTTATGTATAATGATAATGTGTTTATATTGGTAGTTTGAGTCGTACTATATGTTTATTCTTTTTTTTTTTTTAACTTTATGCTTCAAAAATTTACCCAGCTTTTAAATACTGAAGAGTGAGAATCATATATATATAGTATAGTATCATAATGATCATTTCCAAAACCTTATTTGGACATTGAGGTTGTTCTTAGATTTTCACTTAGAATACTACAGTAGATGCATTATACCAGTTCTTTGTACTTATTCATGATTATTTTCTTAAACTAAATTCCTAAAGTGAACTTACCTTAGGCAAATGATAGGAGATGAAAGTTTTCACAAACTGCTCTCTTAGAGAAGTTGAGTCACCTTACTAGTAGTATAAGAGTCTGTGTTCTTGCAGTCCTGCCACCATCACGATAATCATTTTTGTTATTTTTCTGGCCCAGGCTGACTTTAAAATTTCTGACGAGTGCATTGCACAGTGGAAGCAAACCAACTTCATGACCAAGCTGGGGTCCGTCTCCTGTAAATCGCTGAAAGGGGGGAACATCAGCTAGCCAACCTGGCGTCTTCCTCCCTTCTTTCATCATCCTCAGTCATCTGCTCTCTCCTTAGTTTGCTCCGTCCGTCACCTGCGTATCCGTCTCCCACGACACTGAAGCAGGACGTTCAGGACTCTTTTAGGCACAAGACTTGGTGAGGGGCAGCTCAGCCTCCCTAGGATCCAGGAGCACCCTGTCTGGCTGCAGGGAAAGGCTGACCTGGGGAGTGAAAGGGAGTCCAGCCCTATCTTCTTCCCTTGGCAGCTGATCTGACAAATCTGGTTTCAATATAATGTAACTCAGAAGTTTATGCCATAATCCTTCTAATTGGAAAAATATTGGTTTCCAGTTTTCCTAGTTATCACGGCAACCATGTCTCTGGCTGGGATCTGGTGCCTGAACCAGGCTAATTACAGCCTCTCCCCAACAGGAAACTGTGGGATTTGAAAAGGGGAGGGAAGGAAAAACAGAGAACCTAGTGGTCTACCAAGTGGCTGGCAGCTTTCCCCCAGCATGCCAACTCTGAGGCTTGGCGCTGGGGTGTAGGACCTGCCCCAGGGCTCCTGGAATGTCCTTTGATCATGCTAGGTGGGGATACTCCCTGAACCAGCTGTGTGTTGTTGGATGGCACAGACTGGTTTTTGCTTCGGGGAGGGTGGGGTACTTCTCAGAACCACTAAATGTCGCTGTCATAAATTCAAATAAAATATTTGAATAAGGGTGCCTGGATGGGACCTGTCTGTGAGCTGGACCAGCTCGGGAGAGAACACAGTAGAGGAGCTTCTGGGCTCCTCACCCTGCCTAGGGCTGCATGTATCTTGGACTTTGGAACCTGTAATGGGGGCATGGATGGACTGGGCTGGACCACAGATACCTTGACTTTCCCTTTAGCTATGTTGAGCAGAAAAGGCTCACTTTGGGGTCCAGAACATTTTCCTTTCTAAATGTAGGGTGCAGGCCACCACCCTGACCCTCCCCATTAAGAAGCACCAGCCACAGCCAAGTTTTAATCATTTAATTAACACCTTCGAGTGAAATCCACACAGTTTTTCCATGTGTCTCACTCCAGCTTCAGGGCAGAGGGAACAGATTGTATAGACATATCAAAGACTCAAAAATTTAAAGAAATATATATATATATATATACTTCTCTCTCTAACATTTTTATGGAAATTAAAAATCAGAGGCTTTTGGTCTCCATGTGCACTAGGTCAAGTTCATTTACCCCAGAGGACAAAGGACTGCCTCTTGGGAGATCCTCCCTTCTCCTTTCAACTCTGTCCCACCCAGTGGGGAAACAAGCTCAGAGGACTAACTGAAGATAAGGAGTAACAAAGAGAGGGGAGGGAGAGAGAAAGTGGGCTCCCTCCCACCTCCAGCAGCTCTCTGACTGCTGCCTAGGCTTGATGTCATGGAAGCTCTGCCCTGGTCCTAGTCCCTCATTCCCCGGAGGTTGATCAGGAGCTCTGAGCAGAGCTGGTTTACCAACTGTCTTCCCCATCTTACTGGGCAGGCACAAATACCCAGCGGGCAGGCAAGAACACTGGTTTATAGCTGCAGAGAAGATGGTAGAGAGGGCCAGAGGAACCTGGGCTATCCAACTACATCCCCTGTGTTCCCAGCTCTTGTTCTGGGAGAGGGTCCACCTGTATCTCCCACGACACTGAAGCAGGACGTTCAGGACTCTTTTAGGCACAAGACTTGGTGAGGGGCAGCTCAGCCTCCCTAGGATCCAGGAGCACCCTGTCTGGCTGCAGGGAAAGGCTGACCTGGGGAGTGAAAGGGAGTCCAGCCCTATCTTCTTCCCTTGGCAGCTGATCTGACAAATCTGGTTTCAATATAATGTAACTCAGAAGTTTATGCCATAATCCTTCTAATTGGAAAAATATTGGTTTCCAGTTTTCCTAGTTATCACGGCAACCATGTCTCTGGCTGGGATCTGGTGCCTGAACCAGGCTAATTACAGCCTCTCCCCAACAGGAAACTGTGGGATTTGAAAAGGGGAGGGAAGGAAAAACAGAGAACCTAGTGGTCTACCAAGTGGCTGGCAGCTTTCCCCCAGCATGCCAACTCTGAGGCTTGGCGCTGGGGTGTAGGACCTGCCCCAGGGCTCCTGGAATGTCCTTTGATCATGCTAGGTGGGGATACTCCCTGAACCAGCTGTGTGTTGTTGGATGGCACAGACTGGTTTTTGCTTCGGGGAGGGTGGGGTACTTCTCAGAACCACTAAATGTCGCTGTCATAAATTCAAATAAAATATTTGAATAAGGGTGCCTGGATGGGACCTGTCTGTGAGCTGGACCAGCTCGGGAGAGAACACAGTAGAGGAGCTTCTGGGCTCCTCACCCTGCCTAGGGCTGCATGTATCTTGGACTTTTGAACCTGTAATGGGGGCATGGATGGACTGGGCTGGACCACAGATACCTTGACTTTCCCTTTAGCTATGTTGAGCAGAAAAGGCTCACTTTGGGGTCCAGAACATTTTCCTTTCTAAATGTAGGGTGCAGGCCACCACCCTGACCCTCCCCATTAAGAAGCACCAGCCACAGCCAAGTTTTAATCATTTAATTAACACCTTCGAGTGAAATCCACACAGTTTTTCCATGTGTCTCACTCCAGCTTCAGGGCAGAGGGAACAGATTGTATAGACATATCAAAGACTCAAAAATTTAAAGAAATATATATATATATATATACTTCTCTCTCTAACATTTTTATGGAAATTAAAAATCAGAGGCTTTTGGTCTCCATGTGCACTAGGTCAAGTTCATTTACCCCAGAGGACAAAGGACTGCCTCTTGGGAGATCCTCCCTTCTCCTTTCAACTCTGTCCCACCCAGTGGGGAAACAAGCTCAGAGGACTAACTGAAGATAAGGGTAACAAAGAGAGGGGAGGGAGAGAGAAAGTGGGCTCCCTCCCACCTCCAGCAGCTCTCTGACTGCTGCCTAGGCTTGATGTCATGGAAGCTCTGCCCTGGTCCTAGTCCCTCATTCCCCGGAGGTTGATCAGGAGCTCTGAGCAGAGCTGGTTTACCAACTGTCTTCCCCATCTTACTGGGCAGGCACAACACATACCCAGCGGGCAGGCAAGAACACTGGTTTATAGCTGCAGAGAAGATGGTAGAGAGGGCCAGAGGAACCTGGGCTATCCAACTACATCCCCTGTGTTCCCAGCTCTTGTTCTGGGAGAGGGTCCACCTGTCTCCTGGGTGGAGAAGCAGCTAAAAAGGTTCCTTGTCCAGCTCAAGCCTGAGTCACTGTTGAAGAAGATCAATACAGAAGGGGCAACCCTGGCGACAGCCACACTGCTGCGGGAGGAAGCAGTAGGGTCACCCCCGTGGAACCTCGGAGGAAACGAGCTTACCAACGTAGGTGCCACTGTTTGAACATGGAAAGATCAGTAAGATTCTGGAGAGATCAGTAGCAGAGACTGACATCTCGGGGGGGAACCACCCCGCCCGCCCCTAGGAGCAGCAAGTACCCCCGCTTTGACTAGGGAAAAGTCTGGAATAGAATGTACCCTTGGCTTCCCATCCTGTCACTCAGTGTCAGCACCCTCCCCCAGTGGAACCACCTGCACTAACAGCTGCAGAAAGGACATGCACAGAGCAGAGCAAAGGTAGGTCAGGATGAAATCCACAGGGCAAGGTCCTAGCCCACTGCCCAAAGCAGCTCTTCCCTGCCAGCCCCAGCCCCACCCTTTCATCCACGTCCTCAGTACTTCCTGCTAAGCTGAAAGGGACCCAGCTCCGCCACGGCCTGTGGGCTCCGGCCTCTAGAGTCATGCTCGCCCACCCCAACCTGATCAAGTGAAATGGGGCCAAGTGACCCATGACATGACTCCCTGCTCTGTTCTTAGAGGGCAGAGCGAGCCTGTGAACCTCCCCTCTGGTGGTCTCCACCACCCATTTGGACCTTGACAGGCTCCCACTTCCTGTCCCCTGCATGAAGCACCTGGCGGAACTAGAAGGCAGGAAGCTGGTTGGTGTTAAGTTGAGGCACAGGGGGGCTAACCCCCGCTGGACCGTTTGTGCTTTGGAATGCCACAGCCCCAATCCTGCCTCCAGCCTGGAGAAGCCTGTGGGAATACGACTTGTCTACCTCCAAGAACTAAGAAAAGGAGCAAACTGGATCAGAGGGTGGAGACAGGTTAGTTTCAGCCATGGGCTGGCTGCTGGGGACTGATGCTGCTGCCATGTAAACAGGCCCTTGGAATGTGGCTTCACGGGCCCTGGGGGATGGACATGCAGCCACTTTTCAAAAGTGCTTTGATTCTGGACTACAGCATGTGCATGGTTTAGATATGAAAAAAAAAAAAGAGGCGCTGTGGTCCCCCATCTCTGTGGCCTTGAGGCCAGCAGGGGGCGCAGACATCCACTCCGACCAGCTACCTCCTCCAAGATGAGGCTAAGGCCAAGACTGAAGCAGCAGCTGCCAGAGGTGAGTCCATTCAGGAAAAGGCATGAGAGCCGGGTGACTTGGAGGACAGGATCCACACAGGCTTGCATAAATACTGAAGGCCGTGGAGGTTAAGGCTGCAGGCATCCCCCTATTAGGTTAAGTGTCTGCCGTATCCTCTCATCCTCGGAGCCGCTCAGGTCCCTGAGAATGTATTCCTGGGATGGGTCAGCAGTGCCAGCGAGGTGTCTGGTGGTCAGACCAGCTCTTTCTATGGGTCTGCAGAGGGCAAAGAAGGGACACTCAGCCAAGAGCCCCTGAGTTTGGTTCTGGCCACAAAGAGCCCAGGGCACATCCTCATCTCCTTGCTTTACTGACCATGCCAGCAGCACAGGGCTCGACATTTTACAAATGCTCCCTCTGCCTCTATGAAGTATCACTCCTCACACTTCACAGTGAGGAACTCGAGGCCAGGATGGGTGGTGGATAAAATGGCAGAGCTGGAATTCAAACTCAGTAGGTCTGACTCCAGAGACTCTCATACCAAACTCCTTCAATGGAGCTTATCAGAGGTGACAGGTCACCCTCCCCAGACACCCTGAGACCAGAAAAACCTTCAAGATCCAAGAGCAAGTCCCTAAGGGGAGAACTTCGATACCTGTGTCCCATGACCAGTGCTGGATTCCACACCCCACCCCTCCCAGCCCACTGTACCTGTACTGGGCGGGCCCAGCTTCTGCTCCTCGGGGCCCACCAGCTGCGGGACACTTCCATTTTCTGCCAGCTCCTCTTTAGTCCTGTCCTCGGCATGGGGGAGCCCGTTGGTGGGAGGCGCAGTAAGGGGCTCAGCCTGAGGAAAGCTGGGGGAGGTGGGAAGGGGAACGCCCCCAGAAGGCTTGCGAGCCACGGGTGGGGGAGCCTTAGGTGGCTTCTTTGGGGCCTGGGGTGGCCGTTGCTCTGAGATGCTCCTAAGTTCAGCTACCAGGTTCCGCTGGAGGTCAGCCTGGGTCTCCGGGGACACAGGCCGCTCCAGCTGCAGCTTCTTAGTGCCCTTGGAGAAGATGAAGCTGGCCGTAGAGGCAGGGGACCGTGGCTCCGCCTCAGGTGGTCCATTGGGCTGGGCACCCACAGGGCCCGTGCTGACAGCCAGGTTAGAGGCCTTGAGCCGAACAGCTGCTTGGAGCCCCAAGGATGCAGCAGATGCAGGGCTAGCCCGCCCCGATAGGGCCCTTCGGAGTGGCTTCTGGGGGGGCGGTGGCCCCGATGCTGGACTTGGAGCCACCGTGGGAGCGCCAACAGAGCGCAGCCGAACCGTCTGCAGGAGTGAGGGTGTGACCAGGGGTGGGCTGGCATCCTCCCAGGGAAGTCCCCCACCCTTGCTGCAGCCCACCGGCTCCTTCCGAGGGGCCTTGGCCAGGAGCCCTGCGACAGAGCCGGCAGCAGGTGGGGCTGGCGGGGCTGGAGGAGGGTCTGGGGTACCAGAGGGCTGGTTCTGGAAGGAAACAGCAGATAAGGAGGGCTCTGGGAGGGGTGAAGGCCCTGCGGGCTCAGGGCTAGCCACAGAGAAAAAGGCTTCCTCGGGTGGTGGGAAGTCAGCCATGGACAGGTCCTGCTCCTCTGGGGTAGGAGGCGGGGGAGGGGGCCAGTTGGGATCTTGGAGGGGTTCTTCAGCAGTCTCCGGGGCAGACAGGGCGCCCTCAGCCACCTCTGGCTTTTTAGTGGGGGGCAGGAGTTTGAGAAAACTCTGGGAGAGCCTCTAGAGTCATGCTCGCCCACCCCAACCTGATCAAGTGAAATGGGGCCAAGTGACCCATGACATGACTCCCTGCTCTGTTCTTAGAGGGCAGAGCGAGCCTGTGAACCTCCCCTCTGGTGGTCTCCACCACCCATTTGGACCTTGACAGGCTCCCACTTCCTGTCCCCTGCATGAAGCACCTGGCGGAACTAGAAGGCAGGAAGCTGGTTGGTGTTAAGTTGAGGCACAGGGGGGCTAACCCCCGCTGGACCGTTTGTGCTTTGGAATGCCACAGCCCCAATCCTGCCTCCAGCCTGGAGAAGCCTGTGGGAATACGACTTGTCTACCTCCAAGAACTAAGAAAAGGAGCAAACTGGATCAGAGGGTGGAGACAGGTTAGTTTCAGCCATGGGCTGGCTGCTGGGGACTGATGCTGCTGCCATGTAAACAGGCCCTTGGAATGTGGCTTCACGGGCCCTGGGGGATGGACATGCAGCCACTTTTCAAAAGTGCTTTGATTCTGGACTACAGCATGTGCATGGTTTAGATATGAAAAAAAAAAAAGAGGCGCTGTGGTCCCCCATCTCTGTGGCCTTGAGGCCAGCAGGGGGCGCAGACATCCACTCCGACCAGCTACCTCCTCCAAGATGAGGCTAAGGCCAAGACTGAAGCAGCAGCTGCCAGAGGTGAGTCCATTCAGGAAAAGGCATGAGAGCCGGGTGACTTGGAGGACAGGATCCACACAGGCTTGCATAAATACCGAAGGCCGTGGAGGTTAAGGCTGCAGGCATCCCCCTATTAGGTTAAGTGTCTGCCGTATCCTCTCATCCTCGGAGCCGCTCAGGTCCCTGAGAATGTATTCCTGGGATGGGTCAGCAGTGCCAGCGAGGTGTCTGGTGGTCAGACCAGCTCTTTCTATGGGTCTGCAGAGGGCAAAGAAGGGACACTCAGCCAAGAGCCCCTGAGTTTGGTTCTGGCCACAAAGAGCCCAGGGCACATCCTCATCTCCTTGCTTTACTGACCATGCCAGCAGCACAGGGCTCGACATTTTACAAATGCTCCCTCTGCCTCTATGAAGTATCACTCCTCACACTTCACAGTGAGGAACTCGAGGCCAGGATGGGTGGTGGATAAAATGGCAGAGCTGGAATTCAAACTCAGTAGGTCTGACTCCAGAGACTCTCATACCAAACTCCTTCAATGGAGCTTATCAGAGGTGACAGGTCACCCTCCCCAGACACCCTGAGACCAGAAAAACCTTCAAGATCCAAGAGCAAGTCCCTAAGGGGAGAACTTCGATACCTGTGTCCCATGACCAGTGCTGGATTCCACACCCCACCCCTCCCAGCCCACTGTACCTGTACTGGGCGGGCCCAGCTTCTGCTCCTCGGGGCCCACCAGCTGCGGGACACTTCCATTTTCTGCCAGCTCCTCTTTAGTCCTGTCCTCGGCATGGGGGAGCCCGTTGGTGGGAGGCGCAGTAAGGGGCTCAGCCCGAGGAAAGCTGGGGGAGGTGGGAAGGGGAACGCCCCCAGAAGGCTTGCGAGCCACGGGTGGGGGAGCCTTAGGTGGCTTCTTTGGGGCCTGGGGTGGCCGTTGCTCTGAGATGCTCCTAAGTTCAGCTACCAGGTTCCGCTGGAGGTCAGCCTGGGTCTCCGGGGACACAGGCCGCTCCAGCTGCAGCTTCTTAGTGCCCTTGGAGAAGATGAAGCTGGCCGTAGAGGCAGGGGACCGTGGCTCCGCCTCAGGTGGTCCATTGGGCTGGGCACCCACAGGGCCCGTGCTGACAGCCAGGTTAGAGGCCTTGAGCCGAACAGCTGCTTGGAGCCCCAAGGATGCAGCAGATGCAGGGCTAGCCCGCCCCGATAGGGCCCTTCGGAGTGGCTTCTGGGGGGGCGGTGGCCCCGATGCTGGACTTGGAGCCACCGTGGGAGCGCCAACAGAGCGCAGCCGAACCGTCTGCAGGAGTGAGGGTGTGACCAGGGGTGGGCTGGCATCCTCCCAGGGAAGTCCCCCACCCTTGCTGCAGCCCACCGGCTCCTTCCGAGGAGCCTTGGCCAGGAGCCCTGCGACAGAGCCGGCAGCAGGTGGGGCTGGCGGGGCTGGAGGAGGGTCTGGGGTACCAGAGGGCTGGTTCTGGAAGGAAACAGCAGATAAGGAGGGCTCTGGGAGGGGTGAAGGCCCTGCGGGCTCAGGGCTAGCCACAGAGAAAAAGGCTTCCTCGGGTGGTGGGAAGTCAGCCATGGACAGGTCCTGCTCCTCTGGGGTAGGAGGCGGGGGAGGGGGCCAGTTGGGATCTTGGAGGGGTTCTTCAGCAGTCTCCGGGGCAGACAGGGCGCCCTCAGCCACCTCTGGCTTTTTAGTGGGGGG
>SJYX01022317.1:429154-465500 GCA_006410675.1 Oreotragus oreotragus | reverse complement strand
GTGTGTGTGTGTGTGTACAGTCGTCGCAGTGTGTGTGTGCATGCCTCTGTGTGTGTGTGTGCACCTCTCCATGTGTGTGTGTGTGCGCGCACCTCTCCAGGTGTGTGTGTGTTCAGTCACAGTGTGTGTGTGTGTGTGTGTTCAGTCGCAGTGTGTGTGTGTGCACCTCTCCAGGTGTGTGTGTGTGTGTACAGTCGCAGTGTGTGTGCCTGCGCCTCTCCGTGTGTGTGAGTGTGTGTGTGTGTGTGTGTGTGTAGTCGCTCAGTCATGTCCGACTCTTTGCAACCCCACAGGCTGCAGACTCCTCTGTCCATGGAATTCTCCAAGCAAGAATACTGGAGTGGATAGCCATGTCCTTCTCCAGGGAATCTTTCTGACCCAAGGATTGAACCCATCTCTCCTGTGTCTCCTGCATTCCAGGTGGATTCTTTATCTACTGAGCCACCCAAGAAGCCCCGTGGGGCCTTTTTACTTACAACAATAAATAAGCTAGCACTGACTGAGTGATAACTGAGACACACATGGTCTCATTAAATGCCCCTCGTCATACAAAAGCATTCCCCTAGGGTCAGTGACCTGTCCAAGGTCACACAGCTATCAATGGCAGAGTCAGGATGTGAGGCCAGCTCAGACTGGCCGCTGCTCTTCCCATGCCACCAGAGGCCTCCTCTCCCATCCACTTGCAGAGCGCTCTTCATATCTCAAGTGGCGTTAAGAACCATTTTTAAGATAAAGTCTGATAAGGGACACTTAACATCAGCTTCCTATCAGCTCCTCAGTGACCTAGCCCCATCTGGTAGCCCTAATCCCCCGTTTGGGAGGAAAGGGAGTTCAGATCCCACACCAGATATCCCACTGCCCTGGAAGTCAGAGGTCCTAGGCCTGAGCTCTCACTGCTCCTCCACTGCAGTCTGATCCTGAACTAGGCACTGGGCCTCAGTCTCTGTGAGGTGGGACGGCTGGGGACACAAGTTCTAAAGAGCCCTTGGCATGTATAACTCTGCCCCTAGAAAGAGGATAGTGGTCCCTCATTTTCAGTCAGGGCCTGGGGCAGCGAGGGGGTTCAGCTTATCTCAGATCCCTCAGACCAGAGAGGGTTGGCCCAGCCCTTTATCTGGAAGCCCAAGGCTCCAACAAGCAAGTCTAGACTTACAGTTGATCACAAGTTGTCCCACCCTAGTCAAATGAAAGAGATGTAGAGGGAAGGGGACAGGGGAGGTAACAGGAGCACCGCTTCTCCCAGCTGTGGCCCTGGGGCTCCAGGTCCAGAGGCAGGGGGAGTCTGACTCCACCGATGACTTGGTCCTGTCCCTCAGTTTCTTCATCTGCAAAGTGGGAAAAATAAACCCTACCAGGAGGGGGGCCGTGTGTATAAACCTGACAGCATAATGCATGTGGGGACAGGAGGCGGGCAGGGTGCTGGGGGCACTGCTCGAGCTCCCAGTTCACATCCTCCATCGGTCCCCCAAACTTCCCAGGACTAACTGCCCAGCTGGCCTGGGGCTGGGAAAATTGAGTTGGATTCCTGAGAACCAAGTTAAAACAATCCAAGCGGGTTCCAATGTCTTTCCAGCAATGAGGAGGTCCCCATCCATCCTCACCCTTCTCGATGGTTCAAGGACATTTGCAACACAGGGCTGACCCTTCCTTAAAACTCAGTCTCCCTTTCCACTGCCCATCAGCTCCCTCGCCGAGCCCCTGGAGGGTTCAATCCTTAGTCCTCAACCCCTGCCCCTCCTCCATAGTGTTTCCTCCACCTTTGCTCCCCACAGAGTCCCAGTCTCCCAGGGCCTCAGGCTTTCTTCATCAGAGGACCTGCAGGCCCCTCCATCATAGGAGGAAATCCATCTATACCTAAAATAATTACAAGTGCAGTCTTTGGAATCTGACAGGTTTGGGTGTGAATCCCCATTCAGCAACCCTCCTTGCTGAGTAGCCTTGGACAAGTGACTTAACTTCTCTGAGCTCCAGCTTTCCCATCTGTAAAACAGGGAGAACAATAGCTTCTGGCTTGTAAAACAGCTGGAGGACACATGAATTAATTGATGTAAAGGGTTTAAGTAAGTAAACCTCCCACCTCCCACCCCACATCTTCCTCTTTAGAACAGAATTGAGTCATTTTTACTTTCACACATATATTCTTTGGGCTTCCCTGATAGGTCAGTTAGTAAAGAGTCCACCTACAGTGCAGGAGACCCCAATTTGATTTTGGCATTGGGAAGATCAACTGGAGAAGGGACAGGCTACCCACTCCAGTATTCCTGGGCTTCCCTCGTGGCTCAGCTGATAAAGAACCCACCTGCAATGCGGGAGACCTGGGTTCAATCCCTGGGTTGGGAAGATCCCTTGGAGAAGGGAAAGGCTATCCACCCCAGTATTTTGGCCTGGTGAATTCCACGAATTGTACAGTCCATGGGGTCACAAAGAATCGGACACAACTGAGTGACTTTCATTTTCACTTTCAAATATTCTTTAAAATGATTCTTGACTGAGTAAGAAGAAAGTAAGGAGTAGGACTAAGAAAAATTATGCTGTTGCAAGGTTCTTGCAGTGTTCATGAAGCATTAAGTAAGTAAGTAAGTAAGTAAAGTCACTCAGTCGTGTCCGACTCTTTGTGACCCCATGGACTGCAACCCACCAGGCTCCTCAGTCCATGGGATTCTCCAGGCAAGTACACTGGAGTGGGTTGCCATTTCCTTCTCCAGGGGATCTTCCCGACCCAGGGATCGAACCCAGGTCTCCCGCATCAGAGGCAGACGCTTTAACCTCTGAGCTACCAGGGATGAAGCATTTGGTTGGTACAAAAGGAAATGAAGGAAATGCTAAATCAATATAACTAGGTTTAAACACATCTTTATTAATCAAAATATGAACCATTACAATCAACACGTTTTTGCCAATGAGAGATGTCTGTTTATTCCTGTAGGGTAAAAATCCATGCTTCAGGATTTCACAAACTCTTGGAAAGTATTTTCTGCCCCCTGCTGGTTGTGGAAGCATTTTACCTGCAAAAAAGTTGTCCAGATGCTTGCAGAAATGGTAGTTGATTGGTGAGAGAGGTCAAATGAATATGGCTGATTAGGCAAAATTTCGTAGCTCAATTTCTTCAACTTTAAAGCTTGGTTGTGTGACATGCAGTCAGGCATTGAACAATGGAGAGGAATCAGGCCCTTTCGGTTAACCAATGCCAACTGTAGGCATTACAGTTTTCGGTGCATCTCACTGATTTTCTGAGCATAATTCTCAGATGTAATAGTTTCACTAGGATTCAGAAAGCTGTAGTGGATCAGGCCAGCAACAAACAGTGACCATGATATATATATATATATATNGGGG
Source organism: Oreotragus oreotragus (assembly GCA_006410675.1). NCBI lineage: Eukaryota > Metazoa > Chordata > Mammalia > Artiodactyla > Bovidae > Oreotragus > Oreotragus oreotragus. The sequence continues at coordinate 462,164 of SJYX01022317.1, read as the reverse complement.
AAACAAGTTTTCTGATGGATTAACCCTTTATCAATAGAAAGAAAGGTGGGGCCATAAAATGTTAATAGGTCTCAAGACCAGAAGCCAGAAGATATTGTGAACAAATGTAAGACCTTTGTAAGAACAAAGATATGCTAAGAACACTGTCTTTAGATAAGGGTTGGAGCAGCTGACCCTGTGTGACTCTGCTTCTTACATTTATCCCTATGTACAACTAAAAGTATAAAAATGGACCTGGAAAATAAAGAAACGGGTCCAGTTCCTGGAAAGACTGGTTTCCCCCGTGTGGTCTTTTCTCGTTCTCTTCTTTTCTGGCTGAATTCCCATCTGGAGCATGGAGGCTCGCCAAGCCTACTAATTTTGCTGGGGCTTCTAAGATCTGACTGGGGAGGACTTCGGGAGAACGGGAAGACACCTGTGGCCTTCGTAGGTGGTGCAAGCTCCTTGTCTTGGGGTTTTATTGGTTTTCCACGTAAACCAAGTTATTCAGCTTCTTTTTCTCCACTAAAATTTCCTACTACACTATTCTTTTCTAATCTCTGTTTATATTTCCAGTTAAATAGTTCTTTCCTAGGACGCCGACTCTGTCCCCACTTCGAATTACCCTGGATCCACCAGGGCTGGATCCCGGCATATTGTCACCCAGCTTATTTAGCTAATATGCAGAGAACATCATGAGAAATGCTGGACTGGATGAAGCACAGGCTGGAATCAAGATTGCCCGGAGAAATATCAATAACCTCAGATATGCAGATGACACCACCCTTATGGCAGAAAGTGAAGAGGAACTAAAGAGCCTCTTGATGAAAGTGAAAGAGGAGAGTGAAGAAGTTGGCTTAAATCTCAACATTCAGAAAACTAACATCCTGGCTTCCAGTCCCATCACTTCATGGCAAATAGATGGGGAAACAGTGGAAACAGTGGCTGACTTTATTTTTTTGGGCTCCAAAATCACTGCAGATGGTGACTAAAGCCATGACCCTTTTCCTTGGCAGGAAAGTTTTGACCAAACTAGATAGGATATTAAAAAGCAGAGACATTACTTTGCCAACAAAGGTCTGTCTAGTCAAGGCTATGGTTTTTCTAGTAGTCATATATGGATGTGAGAGTTGAACTATAAAGAAAGCTGAGTGTAGAAGAATTAATGCTTTTGAACTGTGGTTGTTGGAGAAGACTCTTTTAAGAGTCTCTTGGACTGCAAGGAGATCCAAGACATTACTTTGCCAACAAAGGTCTGTCTAGTCAAGGCTATGGTTTTTCTAGTAGTCATATATGGATGTGAGAGTTGAACTATAAAGAAAGCTGAGTGTAGAAGAATTAATGCTTTTGAACTGTGGTTGTTGGAGAAGACTCTTTTAAGAGTCTCTTGGACTGCAAGGAGATCCAACCAGTCCAACCTAAAGGAAATCAGTCCTGAGTGTTCATTGGAAGGACTCATATTGAAACTGAAACTCCAGTACTTTGGCCACCTGATGCCAAGAGCAGTCCCATTTGAAAAGACTCTAATGCTGGGAAAGATCGAAGGCAGGAGGAGACGGGGATGACAGAGGATGAGATGGTTGGATGGCATCACCGACTTAATGGACATGGGTTTGGATGGACTCCGGGAGTTGGTGATGGACAGGGAGGCCTGGCATGCTGCAGTTCATGGGATTACAAATTGTTGGACGTGACTGAGCAACTGAACTGAACTTATGGATGGATGCTTGTACCTGCAGCGGTTAGCATTACAGAAAAGGAACCATAAGCTTATGACACCAGACAATTTGCNATGGACATGGGTTTGGATGGACTCCGGGAGTTGGTGATGGACAGGGAGGCCTGGCATGCTGCAGTTCATGGGATTACAAATTGTTGGACGTGACTGAGCAACTGAACTGAACTTATGGATGGATGCTTGTACCTGCAGCGGTTAGCATTACAGAAAAGGAACCATAAGCTTATGACACCAGACAATTTGCATGCTTGCCTTTTGCTCTAGAAGGACGTACTGCCTATATTATCTTCCAAGGAAATTAAAAATAGACATACTGCAAAAGTTTATATGGAGTAAAAGGCAGTCACTGCCACCGAATGGTATCTGTGGTGCAAGATTATATTATCACTTTTAAAAAATTCTTTTTTCATCAAATTTCTATGGCTAAACTATTGGACCAAAGCACAAAATGAGTTTCCTATTTATTTTAATTAAAATCAGTTTTTTAAATTTATTTTTTTTGCTAATGGGAGTTTCTACTTTAACAATTTTTACTATGTTGGAAATCCAGTCTCAGGCCTATTGATTTACAAGGCTTTTCTGTTTATTTCTACCATTTTAATTATTCAACTTTATAAATGGGACCACCTTCGTTAGTATACCTTTTGTTCTCCAGGTATCCTCTAGCTCCTAGCTTTTATTGACTGACATATACTATGGTCAACCACCACAGTATATACCATAATCTATGCCAACTTAGCTTCCATTAACTGATATGAATCAAACTCCCTTAAAGCAAAAGTCACTCAGTTGTGTCCAGCTCTTTGTGAACCCATGGACTGTAGTCTGCCAGGCTTCTCTGTCCTTGGGATTCTCCAGTCAAGAATACTGGAGTGGGTTGCTGTGCCCCCCTCCAGGGGATCTTCCTGACCCAGAGGTTGAACCAGGGTCTCCTGCATTGCAGGCAGATTCTTTACCACTTGAGCCACCAGGAAAGCCCAAACTCCCTGAGGCCTATGATTTGTCATCTTGGAACCTTATAGTTCCTTTGTTTCAGTCCCAGATTTCCTCCCTTCTGCTGATTTTGTATTTATTTAATTTTTTTTACTGTGGCTATGACTTTAATTATTATAAAGTGTACCTCACAGATGTCTTATTTGTGATGTTGATGTGATGTTTTGGTAAAACAGAATTTAAGACCAGTGCTGACATTCCTTTTTGACTAGAAATTTGTTTTACTACTTCAGGAAAAAAGCATAGATTTCCACTTTGGGTAGAAAAAATTTTAAATCATCTCATTAGTCATGATGATGTAATTATTATAAATTAGACATAAAACTATACATAAATAAACATGGCAACTAATCTCCTTCAGTAACACACTATTGAAAGCACTATTTAATGAAATCCTTTCAAATGTTAAATATCATCCTTGCATTTCTTTTTACATTATTTGTGATTTTCCTTTGTTTAAAACAGAAACTCCTTTGATTTAGGATTATCTATTCAAATGTTAATCCATAAGCAGATATATAGTGATTAATTTGCACATGGCTAGCAGCATACTAAATGTGCACAATTAGCACATGCACTAAACACACACTCAGATTACTTGAGAAACTTAAGGCTTGCTTACATTAAAGCAATGTAAATTTCCTGGTTGTTACATAATAGGCAGATCAGGAATATCATAATCGTGTGTCACTTTTACAGATATCAGTGCATTCAATTTTCCCTTTGTCAAAATATCAACCATGGTTATAAGACCCAAACTTTAAGGCTAAAATATTTCTGTCCCTAAACAATACAAAAGACAAGCAGAGATAGGGCCATAAAATTTCTGTATCATTTTGCAAAAACAGTCCATGGGGTCCCAAAAAGAGTTGGACATGACTAAGCGACCACTTTTTTCTTTTTTCTCTCTGCATTACCTCTGCTACCATCCCCCAGTCACGCAGCCTCAGGCACAGAGCCTTCACAGCCATCTCTGGCCCTTACAGCTCACCATCTGATCAACCCCGGGTCGATCACTTCTGCCATCTCCTCCCAGTGTCTCTGCAGTGGCCACTCCTTTTCCACTCCCACAGCCCTCACCCTGCCCCAGCCCTCACTTCACCACCTCTCCCCTGGATTACTGCAACAGCCTCCAGACTGTTCTATGAGTCTCTACTCTCACCACCCCGCCCCGCACCCTGTCCTGCGGCACCTGCCATCCTCCTAACACACCACTTTCATAGGCTCCTCCCTTGCTCAAACACCTTCACTGGCTCCCTGCGGCCTGTAGACTGCAGCCCTCTCTGTTTGCCTGGCATTCTTTCCCCCATCCTTTCACAGACCAATCCAAGGAGTAAGTACTCAAGCCTCAGTCCCATACCTAGGCCTGTGTCAGCAGAGGCCGAGGCCAGGGAAGCCTCAGAATCCTCAGCAGAAGTAAAATTAAAGATGGAACTTTACATTCACTTTTTCTCCTCCCAGGCATAAGGAAGAAGCCTCAACTATGTTTCTTTCCAACCTCCATACTCAATGTCAAAGCCTTTGTTCGTGACCATACACACAGCTGAAGTGCATCCTTGGCGAGGTTCTCTCATCTAATCAACAGTTAACAATACAGTTAACTTTTTTCTTTTGCCATTTCCTATGGGCATGTGGGATCTTAGTTCCCTGACCAGGAGCTGAACCTAGGCCCCTGCAGTGGAATTGCAGAGTCTTAACCACTGGGCTGCCAGAGAAGCCCCAACAGTTAACTTCTTTAATACCAGCTCCCCAGTTTTCTAAAACAGACCCCAACCCAAAAGCCTTTTAATATAGCCTAGAATATTCCCTAGCCCCCACACTTACTTCTGTGTTGCTTTGACATCGCTTTCTGGGTTTTTAGGAACACCTTCAAAGTCTGGTTGACCCTTGAGTTGTAGCAGGAACTGAAAGAACACAAGGGCTGCTAGAAGCCCCAGGCATCTTCCTTAAGGGCAGAAGGCAGAAGACTGTAAACACAGCCCTCTTAATCTCTCTCCCCCACCACAAATGGTCACAAGTCTGGACCCACAGTTGGTTCTCAGGAAACCATCAGATTAGAATGGCCATCTGAGGGCAGATGAAGATCCCCAGCCCCAGCCCCACCCACTCGGTGCAGATTCCGAGAGGAGAGACAGGTGGGCACAGGCCAGATTTCAGGATTACTGGGACAGGGAGCCTGGAAGGTTCAGGAGTCTCTCATCAACCCAGCTTCTGAGGAACCTCAGAGATTTAACCCCAGAATTTAACTAACCTTCTTCCTAATAACCATGATTATTCTTCAGAGCACTGCAGGCAGTGAGCTTGGATAAGTCCACCTTCTCTAGAGCTCAGTACCTTTCACCATGAAATAACCAGCCAGAAACTGCAAGGATCTCAATAAGTCACCTAACCTACGCCACCCTAATTTGACAGACAGGGCTCCTCTAGGAGCCAGGGACGTCCAGAAAACTGAAAACAATTTGTTCAAGGTCACTGAGCCCATACCAGAGACACTTGGAGAACCCAGACCCCCTAATTCCCAGGCTTGGGCCTTTCTGTCGCCCCCTGCCTGGAGGGATGAGATCATCAGGCTCAATTCAGAACCTCTAGGAATGTGGAACCTAGGAAGACATGAGTGTATTCCCCCACCACAACAGGGAGGCCTCCCTAAGCCACCTTCTCTGGGAGTCTCTCATTCCCAAAGGCCAGCAGCCACAGACTCTGTTGGAGACCCCTTATCTTGTGGGGTAGGGGGTGGCTCACTGTCCTGCCCCTACCCATGTCTGCATTCACCAGGTGAGGGAACTAGGCACTCTCGACAGCCCCTCCTCCACAACACCCTTTGGAACGCGGGGATACCCTGAACCGCCACACCCGCTGGGGGAAACCAGGAATTCCGGCTCCCAGCCCTAGAGCTGGAGGCCTTCCCAATTCTGCCCCCTCCCCCCGATTTGGAGGATGGAATGTGACACGCGGAGGGATCCCGCAGCACGCCGGGAAGGGCTGAGTTCCAGCTCGGTGGCTGCACTGAAAGGGGGAGATGCGGCAGCGACCACGGGGACCGCGGGTGGGAGGGGATGGGGGACAGACAGAGGCAGCGGCGGTGCGGATGGGGGCGGGGAGGGAACCCAGAGAACCAGTCCGACTCCCGATCACGCCAGATGGAGGCGGCCCGAGTCTCCAGCTCCTGGTTTCCTGCTTCTCCCCTTCACCTTTGTCTCCCCCTCCCTCCTGCAAACTTTCAGCCTGTGGGGGCTAAAGCCTGGGGACCAAATGTGCGTGCGTGGATGTGTCTGTGTGTGTATAAGTGCTTTAGGGTCTGGATGGTTCTGCAGTTTTGAACCTGTGTGTACATATGTGTGCCTAAGACGTTGGGCAACTCTACCTCCATGAATGGTTGTGCCTGAATCTGTGCGTGTGGTGGTGTTTGTGTGGCTGTATAAGCCATATACATAGGTAGGTGTCCCACTCAGGATCTGTGGGTCCCACGATGGTGTGGGTGTGAACCTGTATGTGATTTTGAGTCTGCATGTCCGTATGTCTCAGTGGGTGTTGTGACCGTGTAGACTGCGAACATGTACGTGTGCCCGCCCGCGGGTATTCGTGCGTACATGTGTCTGTCTGCATGTGAGGGGTGGGGTCTGTGCGGGGGATTCCCGGCCCCCCCAAACTCACACCCGACAAGCCCCGGGAGAGGGCAGCAGCGGCGGCGGCGGCTGCGGCAGGCAGACCCTCCTCCCCGCCTGCCCCGCCCCCACCCCCAGCCCCTACCTGCCGGCCGCTTCGCCGACCGCCCGAACCGCCAGAAGCTGCGGGCCCGGGGGCCGCTGGGGGCCTTCCTCTTGTGGTGTGAGTTGCCCATGGTGGGCGCGGGAGCCGGCGCGGGAGCCCTAGCGCAGCCCAACCAGCCCGGCCGCCGGGCCCGCAGCCACAGGAGGGAGGCAGAGAGAAGCGNACCCTCCTCCCCGCCTGCCCCGCCCCCACCCCCAGCCCCTACCTGCCGGCCGCTTCGCCGACCGCCCGAACCGCCAGAAGCTGCGGGCCCGGGGGCCGCTGGGGGCCTTCCTCTTGTGGTGTGAGTTGCCCATGGTGGGCGCGGGAGCCGGCGCGGGAGCCCTAGCGCAGCCCAACCAGCCCGGCCGCCGGGCCCGCAGCCACAGGAGGGAGGCAGAGAGAAGCGCGGGCGGCCACCGCAGGCGCCCCCAGCCCCGGCTCGGCCACGCCCCCAGGCTCTGCGGCCAATGACCGGTTAGGGGCGGGGCCTGGCGCAGCTCCGTCAGGCTCCACCTCTCCGAGGACCTGGGAGACCTGCTGAGCCGCCCCGCCCAGTTGGCCGGGCCTGTCCAGGTGGGGCCGGCGGGTCGCTCGCTCTCCCAAGCCAGGGACTGCCTCTGAGGATTGCAGTGGAACCAAGAGAACAAGGGGCCCGGGCTCCAGATAGGCGGGGTTCGGAACCTTGCTGCTGCTAGGGACAATCAACCACTACCCCGTGAGTGTCACGTGTCTGTGTATCTCTTGTCTCTGCTTGTTTGTACAAATGTATTTATCTGACTATATTTCTGTAGTAACCGTGTTCAAAATAATAACAGAACACTTGTATATAGCACTTACTATGTGCCAGGCACTGTGATAACTGCTTTCATGCATTACTTCATTTCATCCACAAAACAATTCTATTAAGGTAGGTATACTTTTTATCTCCATTTTACAGATGGGAAAACTGAGGTTCCATGAAGTTAACTGATGAGTGCAAAGTCAAACAGCATTAAGCTACAGAGCCAGTACTCAAACCCAGACTGAGACCAGTATCCACTGCTTCAAGCTACTACCCCTCCACTTTATCTGTGTCTCTCCATGACCTTGAAGGACATATACTTGGATATTTGTATTTGTGTGCTTGAATGTGGCTGTGCAACTGTGTATCTGTAACCCTGAACATGTGGGTTCCTCTTTGTGTAGTCATCTGAGTGTGACCTCATGCCTGTATCCATATAATTAAGTCTGTTTACATTTGTGTGGATTTGTGCTTTTGCATATTTTCCTGTGTAATTCTGACTCTCAAGCTGGTGGAATATCACTGATTTTTGTGTACTTGAGTGTATAACAGTCTGCTTCTGTGCATGTAAGTGAAAAGGTTTGTCTCTAAGACTTTAAAATTTGCATGTGCTTTTGTGGATCAGTATGACTGTGCAACTGTCTATTTGATACACCCATATCTGGGCTTCCCAGATGGTGCTAGTGGTAAAGAACCCTCTTGCCAATTCAGGAGACATAAGAGATGTAGGTTTGACCCCTGGCTCAGGAAGATCCCCTGGAGAAGGGCATGGCAATCCACTGCAGTATTCTTGCCTGGAGAATCCCATGGACAGAGAAGCCTGGTGTACAGTCCATAGGGTCACAAAGAGGTGGACATGACTGAAGCGACTTAGCATGCACACACATACCCATATCTACCTTGTGGAGGGGGTTGCCCACCGCCCGAACCGCCAGAAGCTGCGGGCCCGGGGGCAGCTACATATAAGTGTATGTATAAGTAATGTAGCACATGGGTAAACATACATGAAACAATACATGTCTGTGCATCTGTCGCCCTCTCACATCTCCCCTTATACAGGTCTGTTTTCCAAAGTCCAGGCCAAGCTTTACCTCTTCTGAAAGCCTTCCAGGTTGCCTAAGGCATTCACTTCTCAGGTTCTCACAAGTACCCTGTGTCCAGGGACCTGCATACTGAGCAGTGACTCTCCTTTATGATCACTCTACCATCTCTCCAACCAGGGGCAGCCTGGTATGGAGAGAGCATCCCCTAGGCTGGGAGTCCACAGTCCTCAGTTCTAATCCTTTTATGGCTCCTCTTTCTGCCACCTGGGCAAGCCCCTCCACTATACCACACTGCCTCTTATGCCCAGTGACTCTAAGACACCCTGTTCCTGCCCTGCAAGATGGGAGAATTAAAGCTGATCCACACCCTCCCTGAGGCCCCTCTCTTGCTAAGAGACTGAGGTTGACAACAGTGCAATCCCTGGGGGCTGGTATTTTATTCATCCACCCAGAAGATACTTACTGAGAACACACTGTATATCACGCTGTGTGCACCAGACTCCTTGCTTTGCACAGAGAAAAGGGTCCCAGTGTCAGAGCTAGATGAGACCTCAGAGATCTGCTGGCCCAATTCCCTTAATTTACAGGTGGAGAACCTGAAGCCCTTGAAGGGGAAAAGTGGTATGGGAGAGAGCAGAGAGAAAACACAAGAGTAAAATCCAAACCCCGTGGCATGAATGGAGTGAGGACAGGCACGTAGAGTTTAGAAGGTGCCATGGCCTTCACAGACCTTGCAGGAACTAGTCCCGCCCACCAGTTCAACCTCGTCTCTGACCACACCCCTCTCATTCTCAGGGCCCCAGGACACAGAACTGCTTGTGGCTCCCCACTGCACACCTCCAGGCCTCACACATGCTGCTTCCTCTTCCACCTCTGCCTGTCTCCTGTCTGCTAGCCAGTGTCCTTCTCCATGTCTTCCTTGCCCCCCTCCTTCTGCAGCCCAGTTCTCGGGGCTCCCCCTACTGATACAGTACTGAACACACCCATACCAGCACTTGTTTCAAGGCAACAGTTTCCTTTGGCATCTGCCTGTCCAACCAGAAAACAAGTTTCTCAAGGACAGTGATCCTCTCACTCCTCTTAGTAGCCCTAGGCTCAGATTGTGTCTGGCACACAGTAGGTATAACCCACGTGCTGAACAGAAACTGGCGGAGGTGGTGGTGATGGCACCTTAAGTGCTGGTGGAGGTGAAGAGGCACAGGGAGAAAAGGCTAAGGCCCTTTCCCAGTCTTATATCCTTCCGCTGCAAAGGCTGTGCTTTGCTCCTGGGCACAGAGGGGAAGAGTACTACCAATGAGCCAAGTGCCTGGGAGAGCCTAGGATATGACTGGTGGGAAGAAGTAGATGATATGGAAGACAAATGGACCAGAACTCCTGGCACCACAAGACAGAGCTTGAGTGTCTCTTGACCCTCGCCTGGCTAGGGACTTGGAGGAGAGGGTGTCTGTAGGCAGGCAGGAGATCCAACTTAGAAGAGGCCCCACCAGCAGCCTCCTGGGAAGCATGCACTTTACCAGAAGATTCAGGGTTTGAGCCCTTGGCAGGCTGAGCTGTCTCTGTCTATCCCTTCATGCCAGCACAGAGCACCCTGCTGAGTGACCCTGCTTGATTAATGAAGGCCCCCAGGACAGTGGATGAAGCCCAGAGTCCTGGGGAGTGGAGTAATGGCGGGAGGTGGACAAGGAAGCTGCTTCCACCCACTTCCTTCCCCAAGTCAGCCACGAGGTTGGAGGTGTGGTCTTCGGATGGGGCAGAGGGGTGTATCTGCTCTCCCCACCCCAGCACATTCACTGCAGCCTCAACAATATACAATGCCTCCTCTCATTACTTTTCTTCAGCATGTGACAGACCAGGAGCAGCTGAGACAGCTTTGAAGGTTTGGGGAAAGGGGAATTTCCAAGGGGCAGGTGGGTGGAGGGAGGCTCCCCCTCTGCCCTCTGCAGACAACAGATTAAGAGATTTTTCTGGCCACAGGGTGTAGCCGCCCCAGAGCAGCAGATCTCGCTGGCAGCCCTGCTTCAAGGGCAGAAAGTGCTGGTGGGGGGCCCCCAGCCTGAGGGGGATTTCCGGGAGAACCTGGGCCCTGTGCCACAGGGGTGGGTTGGGGAGGGGGGGTGCGGATTTGGGGCCTCCATGAGGAGGGAGGAGAGGCAGTTGAAACAGCCCCTGAAGGTGTCAGAGCTAAGGGAGGGAATGAATGAGGCCTTCTTGGCTTTGCTTCCTGCTCCTCTCATCCCACCCCGGTAGAGGCCCCTCTCTGCGACGGGATTTTCCATCTGAAGTCAAAACAACGGAGTGGGGAAGCTGAGGTCAGCCTGGCAGGTGTGGGCTCCTGTTCTGCCTCCAACACTGACTGGCGGTATGACCTACAGCAAGCCACTTCCTCCTCTGGGCCTCAGATGCCCATCTGTAGGTGCCCTAAGGGCTCCCATGACATCTCAGGCCATCAGCTCTGAGCACCTAGGATCTGGAGATGCCCATGCTCGGGGGGCCCGTATCAGACCACCCACTTATCACCTGAAGCCACTTTTTAGGGCCAGGCCCTGTGCTGGGTTGCAGAGGGAAAAGACAAGTCAGCCCAGCTCCTGCCCTCAGGGTGTTCAGAACAGTGATGTCTGGTGATGCCTGTGCTCATGGAACCAGCCAGCCAGCTGGCCCCAACCCCTTGCAGGAGCCTTGCCTGATTCCAGCTCTGCAAATAACTCAACCCCAGCTTCCCCTCATCCTTCCATTATGGTTCATGTTACCTGAAGCAGTCTTTGCCCCCTGGGATCTCTCTGTCCCTTCCTTAGTTACACTTCTTGACCCTTAATTACTTGCTCAGTGTCTACCAACCCCCTCAAATAGAGAAGTTCATGAGGACTGGGACCTTGTCTTTCTTTCATCCCCAGGACAGAGTCTAGCCCATAGTAGGTACTTAGCACCTAGTATTAAAAACTTAAGAAGTATTTGTGAAATAAATTAGAGAGCACCGTCTCCCATCTGGACCCAAGGTAGACAATGCTCATCCCTTCAGAGGGGCCTGGAGGAGGCAGACTCAGACTCCTCTGGGGAAGCCACTCCCCCACAGACACATCCCAGCCCATATGACATTAGTCCAGGCCCCAGGCTGAGGATGCTGAGATGCCCCTCCCCACGAAGAAGGTGCCAGAAAAGCTCATCCTGTCCAATTCCAAATCGCTTGAGCACCCTGCTGTAGAGTCTGGGGCAGTGATTTCCCCGGGAGTATCACACAGTAGATGACACTGGACCAGGTCTTGAGGATGAATAGGAATTCTGGATGGAAAAGGGGAGGGAACACATCCTCGGTGAGGATCAGTGCATGCAATGGCACCAAACGTGGAACTGCATGAAATGTGTTTGTCGACAGGCAAACAGATATCACGCAGACCTCAGAGAGGCAAAGTGACCACTAACCAAAGTGCCTTTGGGTCCTCAGTTTGCTTTAGAGCCACACAGGCCCCTTCCTCAGCAAGAAGACTCGGCACCATTCACCCTTGATTCTCCTCACTCACATTCCTATGACATCCAGGCCACTGGGTCCTGATGTCACGTCCACCCAACTGACCAGAGGTAGGCTCTCCTTCTCTTAACACAGCTCCCACCCCCGGCCTCCCTTCCAGCTTGCTCCTCCAGCCCATTCTCAAACCCACAGAATTTTAGAATAAGAAAGGGCCACAATGGAAGCCATTAAACCCCATCTTTATTAAGAGAGTGTCTTTGCCAAGAGTGGGGCAGGACTTGGCAAAGCAGAACTCACACTCAGGAATCTCTCTATAACCCCATGCCAAGGATAGTTTGCCATGAATGAGGGCCAAAGTTCATAGGGTCAAATCGGCTGAACCTGGCAGTTCAGTTCAGTTCAGTTGCTCAGTCGTGTCCGACTCTTTGTGACCCNAATTCCAGAAAAATAAACGACCCAATCAAAAATTGGGCCAAAGAACTAAACAGACATTTCTCCAAAGAAGCCATACAGATGGCTAACAAACACATGAAACGATGTTCAACATCACTCATTATCAGAAAAATGCAAATCAAAACCACAATGAGGTACCATTTCACAGTCAGAATGGCTGCTATCCAAAAGTCTACAAGCAATAAATGCTGGAGTGCATGTGGAGAAAAGGGAACCCTCTTACACTGTTGGTGGGAATGCAAACTAGTACAGCCACTATGGACAACAGTGTGGAGATTCATTAAAAAACTGGAAATAGAACTGCCTTATGACCCTGCAATCCCACTGCTGGGCATACACACCAAGAAAACCAGAATTGAAAGAGACATGTGTATCCCAATGTTCATTGCAACACTGTTTATAATAGCCAGGACATGGAAGCAACCTAGATGTCCATCAGCAGATGAACGGATAAAAAATTTGTGGTACATATACACAATGGAATATTACTCAATCCCACTGCTGGGCATACACACCAAGAAAACCAGAATTGAAAGAGACATGTGTATCCCAATGTTCATTGCAACACTGTTTATAATAGCCAGGACATGGAAGCAACCTAGATGTCCATCAGCAGATGAACGGATAAAAAATTTGTGGTACATATACACAATGGAATATTACTCAGCCATTAAAAAAATACATTTGAATCAGTTCTAATGAAGTGGATGGAAATGGAGTCTATTATACAGAATGAAGTAAGCCAGAAAGAAAAACATCAATACAGTATCAGTTCAGTTCAATCGTGTCCAACTCTGCAACCGAATGAATCGCAGCAGGCCAGGCCTCCCTGTCCATCACCAACCTCCGGAGTTCACTCAGACTCCATCGAGTCAGTGATGCTATCCAGCCATCTCATCCTCTGTCGTTCCCTTCTCCTCCTGCCCCCAATCCCTCCCAGCATCNTCACCAACTCCCGGAGTTCACTCAAACTCGCGTCCATCGAGTCAGTGATGCCATCCAGCCATCTCATCCTCTGTCGTCCCCTTCTCCTCCTGCCCCCAATCCCTCCCAGCATCAGAGTCTTTTCCAATGAGTCAACTCTTCGCATGAGGTGGCCAAAGTACTGGAGTTTCAGCTTTAGCATCATTCCTTCCAAAGAACACCCAGGGCTGATCTCCTTTAGGATGGACTGGTTGGATCTCCTTGCAGTCCAAGGGACTCTCGAGAGTCTTCTCCAACACCACAGTTCAAAAGCGTCAATTTTTCGGCGCTCAGCTTTCTTCACGGCCCAACTCTCAAATCCAACATGACCACTGGAAAAACCATAGCCTTGACTAGACGGACCTTTGTTGGCAAAGTAATGTCTCTGGCAGAGTACCTCCTAAATTCTCACTATCAATACCCCCACCCCTGGCCACTGCTCCCTGCCTGAGAGAAACCTTCAGGAGGGCTGGCATACATCTTTCCCCAAAGATGGTCCTAAGCTCTACAGTTACTCCCCACCAGAGTCAGAAACACTTCCAACCTCATATTATCTCGTGTGGGCAGTGAGGCCTCGGGAGGCCAACTGTCATTGCCACGCTGTGTTCATCACGTCCATGCAAGTGACAACCATGCCTGTCTTGTCCCAAGTATTTGCCTTACCCTGACTTTTCACTTTTCACTTCTATGCATTGGAGAAGGACATGGCAACCCACTNCCTCATATTATCTCGTGTGGGCAGTGAGGCCTCGGGAGGCCAACTGTCATTGCCACGCTGTGTTCATCACGTCCATGCAAGTGACAACCATGCCTGTCTTGTCCCAAGTATTTGCCTTACCCTGACTTTTCACTTTTCACTTCTATGCATTGGAGAAGGACATGGCAACCCACTCCAGTGTTCTTGCCTGGAGAATCCCAGGGACAGGGGAGCCTGGTGGGCTGCCATCTATGGGGCTGCACAGAGTCGGACACGACCAGCGACTTAGCAGCAGCAGCAGACCAGTGTCTGACACTATATGGTAAGGAATATGTCTCTTTCACCCTGGAGGAGGATATGGTAACCCACTCCAGTATTCTTGCCTGGCGAATCCCATAGACAGAAAGACAAGCGTTGTGCAAAGAGTTGGACATGACTGAGGGACTGAGCACATGTCTTTTTCAAATGAATAAAGCTGAATGACCTTAACCAACTTACTTTTACCCTCTGAGCCTATTTTCTCACCTATAAACTACTTCCCAGGTTGTTGAGGACAACAGGGAAAACATTCATGAAAATGCTTGGCCAGGGTCTGGCACATAGCAGCCTTCATGTTCCCCTTCAAATCAGCCAACACCCTGCCTTCCTTCCACACCCTGCTTACCTCCTCCAGGAAGCCTCCCCCGATTATCTCCCGGGCTCCAGTCCTGGCCTCTGTCCCAGAAACACTTCCTCCCCACATACTTGTCTAGAGTCCAGGTGATATTTCTGAAAAATATGGATTCCTGCTTGTTTTGTTTTGTTTTGTTTTTTATGTTTTCTGTGCCTGCGTCCTCCATTGAACAAAGGTAAGACTCCACCTTCTGTGTAAGCAATGAATTGTTTTCCAAAGACGAATAAGAATAAACTCAGGCAATACTCAAGTCCTCAGCATCACAACAGCAACTTCCTGCCATCTGCACCACGCTCCACAGTTCACAAGGCACTTATATGTGTTATCTGATTTGATCTTTGAAACACCCCTGTAAAGCCAGGATTTGTCATCTCTATTTTACAGATAAGGAAACTGAGGCTTGGAGGGGTGACTAACCTGCTGGTGTTACATGGCCTGAGATAGCAGCAGATCACAGCTCAGGCCAGAGTTGTCCTATCAACCTCAGAGCCCATTCCTTCCAGACTGGGTCCTTACAACTCAGGTGAATAAACTCACAAACACAGTAACAGCGACCCCCTTACATTTCTATGGTGACTTCCCTTGCATGTAATTTTCACATCCTCTTTTGTGAGAATCTTGGAAAGCTCACAGACCCATCAAGGATATGGGTCTACCTGGACAGATACCCCAGTGAGAGGGTCCCCTCTATTCCAAAGAGAGTAATGGTAATGATGAGACCACAGAGAAGTTGCCTGCCTGGTGTCACCAAGCTTGCTAACTGCTGGGCCAGAATGTGAACTCTCATCAATCTGCTTGCCTCTGATACTGTTCCTACTCTACCAAGTTGCCTCACTTTTCTCTGGGCCTCTTCCCATCTGTGGGAAGAGGGTTGGATGAGGAGATCTTTAAGCCTTGCCCCCTGGTCTGTGTCTTTGGGTAAATTAAGAAAGCAGGACCAGTTCTGGAGTCAGAACTTGAGTTAAAATCCCAGGTGGGTAAATCAATCACTCACTGTTCCTGAGACTCAGTTTTTTCATCTGCAAATGGGTATAAATGAGATCACATTCAGAATAATAAATAAATGTCAGACTTCTTCTTTTACCTTTTTAAGTGTGTGGCAGGGCAGTGAGGGGAGCAGGGAAGATACAGGCTCAGAATCTATACCAAGCTCAGTTTTCCCATTTATAGTAGGGGACTCAGATCAGGGAAGCCAAGACCTGCATCTATCTTTGGGTCTTTGGTTCAGCACCTGGGAGGGGGGAGAGAATGACCTCCGTAGCAAAGGCCCCTGACCTCCTAGGAATTTTGTGCGTGTGCCCCTCTCCCCAAATCTTCATTCTAAACATTTTCCCCAGAAAGAGTTAAGCCTTCTTTGGGCTTCCCCTTCCTGACCAGCGGTGCCAGTGGAGATTAGAGAGATCGGATTTATTTCTCTTAATAAACAGAAAAGAAGTTTGGCCAGGCAGGTGACAAAGAAACAATTGGAATAATAGGAGGTTGGAGCAAAAGGGAACAGGACTTCCTCCAGACATACCTGGGGCTACCTTCAGACCTGGGGAAACAACAGCCAGGGGCAGGGAGGTTTGGCCCATGCACGTGGGCCCAAATCAGGCTGACCTGCTGCCCAGAAAGCCCAGTGCTACTCAATACCAAACATAAGGCCAGGGGAGGTCTGCCACTGACCCAGTGACCTCTAACCAGGCTGTCAGAGCAGGGACCTACAGAGTCAGTTTTCTTGTCTCCCCCTTCACTACCACCACCCCACCCCCACCCCAGGCTGGTCTCCCAGGGGAGAAGGGTCCACTGGCCTGGGCCACACCATTAGCCTTCATTCTCTAACTCTGACACTGGGACCACAACCCATCTTGTCCAGTTCTGCCCCAGGACTCTGTGAATGAGATGGGGATGACTTCAGGCTGAATCCTGGTGGAACAGCCCTGGGACAGGTTTCATATATCGTGGGAGCTGCCCTTGGAAACATCCCCCTTGCAAACCTTCCCTCAGGGCCTGGCCCAGTGACCTCAGCCCCAGCACCCAACCTCCATTTGTGGCTGGGCTGCAGGGATGCAGGGCCCATTTCCAAAAGGAAGATCAGGCCGGATGCAATCACACAAGAGGCTTTTCACCCTCTTCCTGACCCCAGGAAGTGTTCTTTCTAATTCTCCTCCAGAGGAGGTGGTTAAAGGACACTGGGAGGGTAAACACGGCAGAATGGGATGGGCCTACACACACCGCCATTTCCTCACCTCTGGCACCTGCACTGCCAGCAGGAAAGGTAGACTTCCTAGGATGGCAGCCCCAAGGGAGCCCCACCCTCTGGCAGAGATTCATGCCCTCCCCCTCAATCAGGAGACACAAACAGAGGGGAAGATGAGGGGAGAACCAAGCAAGCGGCCAAAAGGAAAGTGACCCCGGTAGGCATGGGCCAGGTCAGCCACCAGGCCAGAGGGAGCCTACAGGCAGAGAATTAGCTGTAGTATTTCAGGTACCCAACGCTGTCACAGGTTACAGCCTCCCCATTAACTTGGGCCTCAGTTTCCCCCCTCTGCAAGCACACTTCCAACACAGGAACAACCCTGTGCTGGGGGAAGGAGTGGTGGGAGGGGCTGTTGGCTCAAATCCGGAGCTCACCACCCCAGGAGGTGGATGTTTGCGGCTTGGCCCAGGTGAGTGGTAAAGGGGAGCCAGGTAGGAAAAGCTGATACTGCTAATAACGTAAAGCATGTCACTGCTCCGTGCTGGGTCCAGTGTGGGGCTGGCAACCCAGATCCACCTCCACAGCTGACACACCTTCTGAGTGCAGTTGACTTTCCAGACCCAGAGGAACCCCCACCAGACATGCAAGGCCACTTGCCTCTCCCATTGGCCCCAAGCCAGAGTCAAGTCTCTGACCCCCTGACTCAGCAGCAGAGGGCAGAACCTGGGTGAGCCTGGGGGAGGGGAGGGACTGCCTCACCGTCCCAAGAGCCGGGCGGCCAGCACTTCCTGTCTAAGCCGGGGGATCCCTGCCCCAGTCGGGGGTCCCCCGCCCCTAGAGCGGGGCTGGGTTGAGTCTCGGACATCTGGGGGCGGGGTGGCTCAGAGTCGGGGTGCTCGGACCAAGTCCCGGCTCTTCGCTCCCCCAGCACCAACGCCTAGGAAGTCAGCACCCTCCCGACTCGCCGCGGACCCCCAACGGCGCCACTCGGGCCGCACCCCGGGCGCCGCCCCGCGACTCCCCAGGTGCCCGGCCGCCTTACCTCGGCCCTTACCCTTGGCCTTCCTGGCCTTGTCGTCCGCCTTCTTGGCCCGGGGGGCGGCCGGCTCGGCGCCCTCGGCCCCCGCCGCCTTCTTCTTGCGCCGCTTGCCCCGCAGCCAGCTGAAGGCGCGGCGGAGGCCGGACGCGCCCGAGCGAGACTTCTTCCTGCGCGGGGGGCCGCCGGGGCCCCCCGGCTCGTCGGCCGCAGGTGCGGCGGGGGACGCGCGGGCCGCCATAGCGCGGCGGGCGGACCTGGCGGCGGGGGTCAGGCCCCCTGAGGCGGGGCGCCCATGGGCCGGGGGGCGGGNACTGTTTACACAGTTTCAGAGCCCAGTGCAAAATGAAAATGCAAGGCCTCTGTTCAACATTTATTACAAATTTCAAGAAAGTAACAGCAAAGCATGATCAAGCATGGGGCCTTTCAGAGAGCAGGGCCAAGTGGACTATGCCAATGAAGTTGATCCTGCCAGTGGCTCATATAATTCCTCAGTGAAGCCTTCCCCTTGAACCACAATCCCCAGGAGTCAACTCACAGATTAGGTCCCCTGATTTGGAGGTGGGGAGAGAAAAGGGAGTAGGGAGAGGTCAGGACTGTATTCCCCTCACTGCTTCTAACTCCAGCACCCAGACGCTCTCACCTCCCATCTCCAGCCACCCTTAAACCAGCAGCCCCGCTTTCCTGTTTATCCCCTGGCCTGATAGACCTGATTCTGAACCCCTCAGGGCTAGCTGGAACAGGCTAGCCTGCAACACTGCTCTCTGGATTCACGATTGCTCAGCTCAGCTACATTTCTTTGCTGTCCCTCTGGGCAGCTAAGGAAACTGACTTCCCAGCAGCCCCTGTCGGCAGGGCCCAAAGTCCTGTCTCTTATACACATCTGGCCGCGGGACGGCGGGCGGGGCGCGGGGCCGGCCGGGAGGGACGGGGCCGGCCGGGAGCGGCCACGGGGCGGGGGCGGCGCTGCCGGCGGCCCCTCCCGCCTCCTCCGGCCCGCCGGCCGGGGTCCCGGAGCTCAGGGGCTAGCGGAGGGACAGGTCCGCTCCCGGCGGAGGGTGGTCCCCCGCGCCCCCGAGCCGCGGCGGCTGGCCCGGGCCGAGAGGGCGGGGTCGCGGGGTGGGTGTGGGAGGGGCGGTACCGAGGTTCCGTCCCGGCGGGGCCATTGAAGAGAACAAGGTTCGGACAGGGAAATACTGGCGCTGGGGTGGGGGTGCTCAGAGAAAGCCGGGAGAAAAGTGTTGGGGTTGGATCCCAAGAGAACTTGGTGTCCTGAGTTCGGTCCAGAAAAAGATGGGGGACTCTGGAATCCTCTTTCTGGAGTAAGGGGGTTCTGAGGATCCTTTCCAGGATCTGGGTGGTATTGGAGGTTTTGCTCTAGAGACAGACTTCAGACCCACCTGAGACCTGGAGCTTTCTTCTCCAGTCTGGCAACTCGGAGTCTCCCTTCCCTCCTTTCCCCTTCCTCACCACACCTTCCCCCAGCCCCCGTCAATCCTCAGTGTGGAGCCGGGACCCATGCTTCCGGGGTCCTGCTTCAGCCTTGGGTGGCGGGTGATGGAACAGGAGAGCTGTGCCTCACTTTACCCTTGGACCAGGTTGTGAGGCCCCAGAACACTAGTGTCTGGGTCTGGATTTTCCACTGAGATGCTCAGCACTGATCAGAACTGATCTTGGACTAGAATTCACAGCTTTATAAGATGCTTTGAGATCCTCCGCAGGTGACAGATGTGACTGAGGAAGCCGGCAGAGAAAGAAAGCCTTTAAGAATCACAAAAATGCTCTGCTTTGTTTCCTCCAGGCCTCTGGCTCTTTATTGTAGCTGAGGGAGCCCTTCTGTATGATCTGATCCTACAAGAGGCTCTGAGGGAGGCAGGCCAGGGAGTGATACCCTCATAGTACAGAAGAGAAACTGAGTCCAGAAAGAAGACAAGGATTGCCCAGGAGCATGGAGGGGGTCATCAGCAGAGGAATTAAGACTGACAATGTAAGTCTTGTCTCTGCCTGGTCCCCAGGAGCTAGAAATTGCCCTAGGGACCAGCTGTGAGATCTTGGACTCCCTTTTGACTCAGAAGGGCATCATGATCACCCCACCAGTTAAAATTTGTCTTCATCATCCAGCCTGACCTTGGTAAAACTGCCTTCTCCTTGTCCTTACTCAGCCTAGTCAGCCCTGGTGTATCGTCAACAACAGTCACTATGATATTGTAGAAGGATTAGAGTGAGCAGTGTGACCTTTTGAACTTGCCTTAGCTCCCTGGGTAGGGGCTCAGCTATGGCAAACCTTGGCCATCACTGACAACCCTCCCCCCGCCCCCCCGACACACACACACATACACATGGTGGGCCTGGGGCAGATCACTGTACTTACTGGACCCGTTTCCCATCTAACCATCGTCACTCCTTTGGTTTCAGCCCACAGTCCCAGAGCACCCATTCCGGATCAGTGTGCATCACTGGGCCATGCACAGGGATCACACTGGGCTTGTCCTCATGGTGCTCTCTGCCCCGTTCAGCACTAGGTGCGTATCAGAAGAAAAGGGATACCGGCGTGGCTGATGCTTTAAGAGCAATGCACAGAACTTCAGCCTGTTAGATAATATGGATGGTCTGGTAGGGAGGAGAGAGAAGGCAAACATACTCTGGCTTTTGGAAGGGGTGATCAGGAGCGGAATAGTTGGGCAGTCTTGCCCCCTACCCACCCTTTCAGCACCTCCTTTTTTCCTGGTGGCCAGACTGTTTACACAGTTTCAGAGCCCAGTGCAAAATGAAAATGCAAGGCCTCTGTTCAACATTTATTACAAATTTCAAGAAAGTAACAGCAAAGCATGATCAAGCATGGGGCCTTTCAGAGAGCAGGGCCAAGTGGACTATGCCAATGAAGTTGATCCTGCCAGTGGCTCATATAATTCCTCAGTGAAGCCTTCCCCTTGAACCACAATCCCCAGGAGTCAACTCACAGATTAGGTCCCCTGATTTGGAGGTGGGGAGAGAAAAGGGAGTAGGGAGAGGTCAGGACTGTATTCCCCTCACTGCTTCTAACTCCAGCACCCAGACGCTCTCACCTCCCATCTCCAGCCACCCTTAAACCAGCAGCCCCGCTTTCCTGTTTATCCCCTGGCCTGATAGACCTGATTCTGAACCCCTCAGGGCTAGCTGGAACAGGCTAGCCTGCAACACTGCTCTCTGGATTCACGATTGCTCAGCTCAGCTACATTTCTTTGCTGTCCCTCTGGGCAGCTAAGGAAACTGACTTCCCAGCAGCCCCTGTCGGCAGGGCCCAAAGTCCATCCTGGAGCCAGGCTGTCACCTGACCAGGAAGGAAGCTGCCAGCCTGTCCCCAGGGGGGAACGAGCCATAACCAAGCTTAGGGCTGTAGCCCCTGAGGTCATCCAGCTTTTCTCCCTCTGTTATTGTTTTTATTGTTGCTCTCTGACTGTGCCCCATGGCTTGCAGGATCTTAGCTCCCCTACCAGGGATCCAACCCAGACCCTCAAAAATAAAAGTGCAGCGTCCTCATCACTATGCCGACAGGGAATTCTCTGTTCCCTCTGTTTTTGGAAAACTCAGGACCACCCCAGGTGGCCCTCACACCAATCCAACATTCCCTGATCCTCTGACCCTCCGGAGACCTGCCTTTCGTAAGATCCAGCTTTGTCCTCCTCTAGGTCTGGTCCATGGACTTTATTCAGACTGGGCAGCCAGGCCAAGGTGTGGCTGAGCCACCCTCAGTTTACAGGGAACACCAGGAAAGGTCTGTAAATCAAGTAGCCGCTGGTGGGAGCACCTGTGGCTTCCCTCTGTTCTTAGACCAATTGGAGGGTGGAGCAGTTCCGCAAAGTTGATGGTTGTGAGAGATTAACAGTCCTATTCCATGGATAAGAAAGCCTAAAGAGAGGTGGAGTGACTTGCCAAAAGACACACAGCTCCCTCTGGGCAGCGGTGAAATTTAAAACTGCTTTGTGTTCCTTTGTGTGTGTGTTTTCTAATTGGTCACTAGCTTTGTGCTCCTGCCTCACTGCTGCTGCTTTCAAAGGTTGGGAAAGGAAAGTATTTATTCTGGGGCCACAGCTGGGCCTCTAGGAACTTCCAGAAATATTCTGCTTAACTTCAGATGCACCTGTATGCATCTCTTCTGGGGAAAGGGTCCATGGCTTTAGCAGACTCTCTAAACTTTGATCCTTTTCAGTGGGAGAAGATAGAAAGAGGCTCCTTGTGTCTGTTGCCCTCCACCTCTTCCCTCCCTAACCTAGGAGTTGGGGGACCCTGCAGGTCTCATCCCCACCATAGGCACTCCTGTGCCCCTATCCTGTGGCTCCTGGCATCTGTGGCAGCATGTCAACCTCCCTGCTGAGTTCTTCTTTGATCCTCCCAGCATCTCTTAGAATCAGGCCCAAAGACTAATTCCACCCATTTTCCCTGCTGGGTTGAGAGATCCAAGGTGTTAGTGGCGTGTGTGGAAAGGAAATGGAGTCTTGTGGGCTCCCTCCCAGCTCCAAGCTGCTGCCAGCTCCTGGGAGGTTAGGGAAGGGAATAGAGAGAGGGGAGGGAGCCTGAGAGAAAGAAGAGGTTGACTGGGTAGCCACTGCCCAGTCTCCACTGTGGAATGAACTCTGATTCCTCACATTCTTTCAGCCACTATCTCCTGAGCACCGGCTCTGTGCTCCAGGCCTCCAGATTGACCTGTTATTATTCTTCTATGATCAGATCGTCACTCTGAGCTGTCCACAGTATAGACAAGTGGGTTTCAATCTTTTTCTCTTAGCAGCTTTTATTTTTCCTCTGAAACAAAAGGCCCCAGAATTTTACCTGACAAATAAAAGTCAGTGCTTTTACATATGAATTTATTTTTGTCAATCAAAATGTATAACCTTTACTTACCACAAAATAAATCAGCAGGAACAATGCCGACATTTTGATGGACTAAAATTTTGAAACCCTGAATTACAGGTGATGGTTATGGTTTTAACTGAGAGCCAGCATTCAATTTATTTCTGCGGCAGTTTCTTTTAGTCAGTAATTAGAAAATACTGCACTTCATAGACATGCAGAGGCAAATGGTAAGAGTTTTAACATCTTGGTAGAAGTGTCAGGAGAAGCTTTATTCTGAGGTCTGCACAGAAATAAGTTATGCAGGACTTCCCTGGAAATCCAGTGGTTAAGATTCCATGCTTCCACTGCAGAGGGCACAGGTTCGATTCCTGGTTGGGGAAGTTCTGCATGCTGCGGAGAAAAAGAAAAAGAAAAAAGTTGTGCATGATGTGTAGAAAAAAAAAAAGTTCTGCATGCTGAGGCCAAAAAGAAAAAAGAGTTATCCAACCAGCCTAGCCTAATGGCTTATTTTTGGTTTGTTTGCTTTGGTTTTCTGCCTGTGGTGATTTTATTATTGCTACAATGGCTTGTTAAAAGTTAGGGACTTCCTGGGCTTCCCTGATAGCTCAGTGGTAAAGAATCTGCTTGCCAGTGCAGGAGATATGGGTTCAATCCCTAATCTGGGAAGATTCCCACGTGCTGCGAAGCAACCAGCCCCGTGAGCCACAACTACTGAGCCTGTTGTCTAGAGCTCAGGAGCCACGACTACTGAAGCCCACGTGCCCCAGAGCCTGTGCTGTACAATAGGAGAGGTCATGGTAGTGAGAAGCTCATGCACTGCGACTAGAGAGTAGCCCCTCTCTCCACAACTAGAGAAAAAAACCCGAGCAGCAGTGAAGACTCAGCACAGCCAAAAATAAGGAAATAAAGATGGAAGGCAGGAGGAGAAGAGAGCAACAGAGGACAAGATGGTTGGATGGCATCCCCAACTCAATGGACATGAGTTTGAGCAAGCTCCAGGAGATGGTGAAGGACAGGGAAGCCTGCCGTGCTACAGTCCATGGGGTCGCAAAGGGTCGGACACGACTGAGTGAACAACAAAAACATTAAAAGTAACATGTCACTTAAAAAAAATAAAGTTAGGAACTTCCCTGGCAGTCCACTGGTTAAGACTCCATGCTTCCACTGCAGGGGCATGAGTTCAATCCCAGGTCCAGGAACTAAAATCCCACATGCCACACGGTATGGGCAAAAAGTTTTAAAGGAAAAGTTAGCCTAGTCTGCTTCTCATCTCTATCCTGCCACTAACTTACTTGTTTATCATCTCAGTCCTGCCACTAACTTGCTGGATGTCTTTGGATAAGACACTTGCCCTCTCTGGGCACCAGTTGCCCCATCGGAACATCTGATTTCACCTAGAAAAGGAGTGTGTGTAGAGGTACTGGAGTGGGTTGGGGCATGTGGGGTGATGCATGGAGCATATACGGAAGCTTCATTACTCATCCTCACCACTCATGCCCATCCAGTGCTGAGCCTAAAGAAGGGGCCACAAAACCACTGAACTGCCCAAGTTCAAAGGCAGAGGCAAGTTGCCATGGAGACATGCTTTGTTTCCTAACTGTCTGATTGCATCTGACAAGCAGAAAGCCAGCCAGATGGACACTGACCTAGGCGGAGAGAACCAGGATTTCCTGACCCCAAGATCCACAGGGCTCGCTGCTCTCCAAGGAGAGCCGACAGTTCTCAGTTCTCACCCCCAAATCAGGGGCGTGACCAGCCTGGCCTGCCAGCTGATAAGACTTCCTATAGGGAGCTGCTGGGTGGGGCCTCCAGGTGTTTGCAGACACCCACTCCACCAGTCCTAGGCAGGGAGGCTGGCCCTGTGCCCAAGGGCAGGGCTAGGAGGGGAGTGCCCACGTTCAGGGCCTTCTGGAAGCTGGGGGAGGGGTCAAGATGTGTGGGCAGAGTTCCCTGCCTACGATCAGAAGGAAACATCTGGGTGTGGATTCTCAGCAACACCCTCCACCCCCCAGCATCCACACAGAAAGAAAGAAAGTGAAGTCACTCAGTCGTATCCGACTCTTTGCGATCCATGGACTGGAGACTGCCAAACTCCTTCATCCGTGGGATTTTCCAGGCAAGAATACTGTAGTGAGTTGCCATGTCCTTTTTCAGGGGATCCTCCTGACTCAGGGATCGAACCTGGGTCTCCCGCACTGCAAGCAGAGTCTTTACCATCTGAGCCACCGGATACATGGATACACCAAAACACAAGCCCAGATACACACGGACAATTCTGGGTACCCATAAACACCCAGGTACACTAAGATAGCCTGATGTCTAAATACATGTAAACACACACAGATACAGAACTGTACCAAATTACACAGACATGCTGACACACACACACACATAGATACACAAATGCTCACACTCCCAGATGCACACTCATACAGACATGCACTGTACAAAAACAACACACACAGATACCCACTGGCCCATAAATCAGAGAGAGGTATACAGAAGACCTTGTTACATCAATATAAACAAACAGTTACAAGGAGAAACATTGATACACAAAACCTAACACAGATTCAGGCAAGAGGAAGAGAAAGGAACTAATACTTGGTGAGGGTCCATTCTGCACAGGCAGCATGAAAGAAGTTATATCTGTAGGATCTTTTTAAAATCCTTCCGACAATCTGTGAAGTTGGCAGTGTTATCCCCGCTTTTTACAGATGCAAAATGTAGGATATATGTGCTTATAAAAGGCCCAAACAATGCAGAAATAAATAGGGTAAAATGTGAAAATGCCTCTTCACACACATTCCCCACCCACTCCACACCACTGTTCATGTTAGTGGGCAGTATGCATATATCTTTCCATGCACTTACATACAAGCCTTTAAGAATACTACAAATTTAGGGCGCGTCCCAGGTGGTCCAGTGCTAATGCAGGGGGCATGGCTTCACTCGATGGTTGCGGAACTAGGATCCCATCTGCCTGTGGTAAAAAAAAAAAAAAAAAGCTCGAGAAAGAGATCATAAACTGGAAAGTCTAAAAAATAATAAAAATACAAGTTTGAACGTTTTCCAGGAAACCAACTCAGAGTGGTTAAGAAATGTGACCAAGGTCATAGAGCCAGTTAGCAGAATCAGGGTTTGGATTTAGCTCTGGCTCACTCCAAAATACTGTTTCTGCTGCCTCAGCCCACAGACAACCACAGAGACACAGATTCACAAAGGGGAGGCCCAGGGCAGGGGGTGGGGTGGCACCTCGGGGCTGGCCCAACAGGCTTTCTGTCTGATTGCTCTGGGTCCCTTGGGTGGTTCCTCTGGCTAAAGGCGTTGTCCCTGTAAA
Source organism: Oreotragus oreotragus (assembly GCA_006410675.1). Taxonomy (NCBI): domain Eukaryota; kingdom Metazoa; phylum Chordata; class Mammalia; order Artiodactyla; family Bovidae; genus Oreotragus; species Oreotragus oreotragus. The sequence goes on along the minus strand of SJYX01022317.1, from coordinate 436,240 downwards.
TTCCTGTTAAGGGGCAGATATATTCCTGGGACGGGAACCTTTGAATCACTGACCCCGGGTGAGAACCAGGCAGGTGACTAAGTGATGCAGGCACGGCTCCAACTCTAGCTTCCCCGTCTCCTAACCTCCCAATCTCTTCACATGCCCCACAGGGACCTTTTCTAAGGCTAAATCTGGACCTTGTCCCTCTCGCTGCTTAAATCCCTTCCTGTTGACTCCAGCATAAGTCCCAGCCTCTTGGACACATAGAATCCTTCGCTCTCTGGCCTCACCTGCCTCTCCCCATTTTTCCTTCTGGTAAAGCACTTGTCCTTCAGGAGCAGCTCAAGTGGTCCTTTTGCTGAGCCTTCCCTGACTCTTCTGTGCAGAATGCCCTCTGTTTCACCCCCCACCCTGCCCCACAGGGTGCTCACAGACACCCACCATGACTTACAATCATCACCATCAAGGCGTCTCCGATGCTGGACTGACCAGCTTCCAGGGCCTGCCCTATATAACTGCTGCTATTGTCTAGTCACTAAGTCATGTCCGATTCTTTTGCGACCCCAGGGACTGTAGCCGCCAGGCTCCTCTGTCCATGGGATTCTCCAGGCAAGAATACCAGAGTGGGTTACCATTTCCTTCTCCAGGGGATCTTCCTGACACAGGGATTGACACAGGGATTGTCTCCTGCATTGCAGGTGGATTCTTTACCGCCAAGCCACCAGGGAAGCCCCAATTATATAATTGCCTCCCTTAATCTTTACAACAGCCCTAAAGAGATAAAAAGTCTTGTCCCCATCTTGCAGATGGTTAAATGGAGACACGGAGAATTTAAGTCCCTTCTTTAAGGTCTGATTTTCTCAAAAGTCACTCCCTGGCCATATCACGTACCACCATGTTATTGCAAACATGTTTCCCTTGCCCTCCCAGCTAGACTAGAAGCCCTGGATGACAACGGCTTCATCTCTGAATCTCTGGTGCTGGCGTTGGACAGAGGCGAGGGGCTCAGTGAATGGTTGTTGAATGAGCGCCCCATCCAACCCCCCGAGTGACAGAATAAGAGAGGATAGGGGAGGAGACATCTGGGGGACTCGGGTACCCTGGGAGTGTCCCTGCTGGAGGGGTCCCCCAGGAAGTCCCTGAAAGCAAGAGTTCCCTCGGATCAGGATGTGGGTCCCCCTAGAGCCTGGGGATATCTGTGTAGACCCTGCTGGGGGAGTGGGTGTCCTCTGGCTCCTCCACGTGTCCCTCCCATCAGGAAGCTCTCAGCCTGTTATTAAATATTTACTCTTTCCCACTCTGCTCGGCTTGATGCCAGGCGCTGGAGGAGGGGACGGACCAGAGAGCAGGAGACAGGGACATATGCAGTTAGTCACCACCTACTGCGTGCCATGGAATCCTCTCAACAGCCCTGCAGTTGGATCCTCAGCCCTGTTTTTGCAGCCAGGGAAATGAGGCTCAGAGAGGGGAAGAAACTGGTTCCAAGTCACACAGCCAGTGAGCCGAGATCCAGAGTCAGGTGTGTGCTCCTCTATTCCCCTGCATCTTACCGCCCACCCCAGAGCCAGGGAGGATGTGGGCTGACTCAGAGGAGACTCAAGGAGGCCATTTTTGAGGTGGGGCTGTGGCGGGAATACAGCCTGCCCTGGCGGATATCTGACAACAACAGCTTGCATTTATCCGGCACTTTCCCTTCCATTAGCTCATCCAGCCCTCCCTAACATCCCCTCGGGTTTCTCCATTTGACAGATGAGGGATGGAGGCTCCATGAGGTCAAGTGACTTTCCTAAGGTTGTACAGCGACTGCAGGGCAAAGCAGGAGTAAATTCTCAGACCCTAATCCTTCTCCTGCATTTCCCTGCTGCCTTCACTTCTGCCTCCTCCCAGCAGTCCCCCATGCTGCCCCAGGAGAGCTCCCTAAACCCAACCATGGGGAATTCCCTGGCCTTCTAGTGGTTAGGCCTCAGCTCTTTCACTGCTGAGCGCCTGGGTTCAGTCCCTGGTCAGGAAACTAAGATCCCACAAGCCGCCTGACACAGCCAAAAGTAAAATTAATTAATTAATGCAATTAAATGTTTAAAGTAAATAAATAAACCTAACCATGAGCCTCCACCTCTAAGAGCCAGGCCAGTCTCTGCTCTCTCATACCTCACATGGCCGCACCTCTGCCAGCGGTTAATGCCTCAGCTCTCCCTGATGTATTCACCTTGCAAGCTCCTACTGAGCCTACAAGTGCCAACTCAAATGCCCCTTGTCTCGAAAGATTTCCTAGACTGGCTTTCTCCATACAAACCTCTAATAGAACGATTATCTTATTATATTAAATTGCTTGTCTCCATCCTCAGACTGTGAGCTCCTTAAGGGCAAAGACAATGATTTTTCAAGTCTGTCTTCCCTGCACAGAGAGCTTTGCATTCTCAGTAAGAACTTGTTGAATTAATGGATGACATTCTGAAGGTTGGGCACAGTGGAAGACGATGAGGCTTTAAAAGAAAAGGCACGGGGGTGGGGGTGTGGGGGGAACTTCCCTGGTGGTCCAGTGGTTAGGACTTCACCTTCTAATGCAGACGGTGTGGGTTCAATTCCTGGTCAGGGAGCTAAGATCTCACATGGGGCCAAAAAAAACCAAAGCATAAAAAAAAAAAATTTTGAAGCTATAGGGATGTCAAGAAGAGAAGCTAGTATTTGGGATGGGGAGAAGGGCTGGGATTTTTCTTTTGGACATTTGAGTCTGAAGCGTCACTAGGACATCCAGCTGTATGTGCCCAGCAGGTAGGAGCTGGGAGTGGGGTGGGGAGGAAAACTTACCAGGAAGAAAAGATACTAACAGCAACTGCCAAGAACTGACTACTGACTATATGTCAGATCCAGTGCTGAAGGCTTTACGTGCATTATCCCATGCTTTATGTATATTATCCCGTATAGCTCAGACGGTAAAGAATCTGCCTGCAATGCACGAGACTCAGGTTCAGTCCCTGGGTCAGGAAGATCCTCTGGAGAAGAGAATGGCAATACACTCCAGTATTCTTTCCTGGAGAATCCCATGGACAGAGGAGCCTGGTGGGCTACAGTCTAAGGGGTCGCAAAAAGTCAAGACATGATGGAGCAACTAACACTACTACTAATACTATCCCATTTGATCCCCAGGAGATAGGTAATCTCAACCCNCACTCCAGTATTCTTTCCTGGAGAATCCCATGGACAGAGGAGCCTGGTGGGCTACAGTCTAAGGGGTCGCAAAAAGTCAAGACATGATGGAGCAACTAACACTACTACTAATACTATCCCATTTGATCCCCAGGAGATAGGTAATCTCAACCCATTTGATGGAGGAGGAAGTTAAGGCTCAGAGAAGTAATTTATCCAAAGTTACATGGCTAGTAAAAGGCAGAGGCAGGATTTGAAACCAAGTCCATTCGATGCCGAAGTCCAGACACTTAATCACTCCTCCATATGGTAGACTATGGAAATTTATAGACCACATATCTTTAAGGGGCACGGTCGGAAGTTGAGATCAGAGAGGGAACCATTCAAGAGCTAGAAGGAAAACCAGCAGGGTGGTATCTGAGGCCAAGAAAAGAACTCCAAGGAGGGCCAGGTCGGCAGTGCTTACCATCCCTGAGAGATCAGGGTGGGGTGAGGGATTTAGCAACTAAGTTAAGGCAACCTTCCAGAGAGCTGCTTCCACGTGCTGCTTCGGGGAGTCCGTAATAGGACCGGCTGAGTGGGAGGTGAGAAAGTGGAGGCGGTTGGCTAGAAAGAGAAGGAGAGAGCAGGGAAGGAAGAGAGCACCCTGTGGGTATGTGGGCCTAGGAGGGCGGGGCAAACAGGTTTGGGCTGGTCCAGAAATACTGGGGAAGGGATGCTCGGCTGGTGGGAGGAGGAGGGGGTGAGCATTTGAGCATTTTAGGTTGAGTCAGCATCAGCGACTAGACTCAAGGACACCCTCACTCTCTTCCTTGACAGCCCCTCCTCCTCCAAGCCATCCCCATCTCGCAGGCCAGGCTACATTAGCCTCATTCATCCTCCCCTCTCCCTCCCTCACCATTCCCCTGAGGTTGTTCAGGACCAGCCACCCCCACGTCCAGTCTGCTGTCTCACCGCCTGGCCCAGCCTGGTGAGGCAGGCGGGGAGGAGTGTCCAGGCAGGAAAGGGCTGAGTCACTCGGCCACGCATCTGGTCTCAGATCTCATCTATATATCCAGATGAAAGGGGCAGGAAGGAAGAGGGCTCCGCCCCTCACAAGCTCTCCTGGCCTGTCCTCACTTTGCCAGGTTGGGAGAGGAGCCCCCTTGACACGTTAGCAACCACCATTTGCTGGGCTGCTTCACCCCTTCCAGCTGGGGTCTTTTTGCTGCTCTGCTCACCCTGAAAAAGTAGAGTCTGGCCTGCAAAGTAGGGTCTGTCACCTTCATTTCACCAGTGAGGAAATTCAGAGAGACACAGGGGCTTGGGCAAGATCACACAGATTGGAAGGAAGCCTGGCCCACTGGCGTCCTCATACAGTATTCCGGGGAACACAGAATGGGGTGGTGTTGGAGACAGTGGACCAAGGTGTGAGGGGCTCAGACATGCCAGTGGGTGATGCCTGCAGAAGCTGGGTGGCGGAAGCCACTGGCCTCATGCTCCTGCCAAAATGGCCTCCTCCCCAGTCCCAGCGGAGGGCAGACCCTCCTTCCTCCACTCCTTGCTCCACACTTGCTGTTGTTGGCTCAGCTCGGAGCCACCCCCTACCTCATTCCTCAGCATCTCCCATCCTCTCCGCACTTTGCCACACTGAGAGGAATAGCAGGGGCCTTGGCAGGCCGTGTCCTGCCATCCTGTGCTCTGCCAGGGCACAGTGTTCCCACTGTCTTGAGCAGCGAGAGGTGTCCTGGCAAGAGGTGGGGGATCATGCCAGGCCTCTCCTGTCTCCAGGGGCTGCTCAGCAGCTTTCTCTGGGGCCCAGGCTGTTTGTCCACATAACATCCAGAGTGCCACTGGGCAAGTCACCAAGGAGCAAGCAAATCAGCATTCTCCCGTAGACCTGGACCATCCCTGATATTAACTTTTGATTGATTCAATTGCATTTAATGTGGTTAGAGTCACAGCTGTGCCACTTGCTGTATGACCTTGGGCAAATGTCTAGACTTCTCTTTCTTCCTCTTTAAAACAAGAATAGCAATGGTAACAACTCCCTACCAGAGTGGTTGTCAGAGCTGATTTAGATAATGCCTAGAGCAGGTAACACATAGTGTTTAAAGGGGGAAAAAATACACTTAGTATTATTAGGGGATATCTGATTACAGACAGAATTCAGGCTCAAAGAGAATCTGAGAAATGCAGAAAAGCCCTATGTTGTAAATCAAACTCACCTGTAATTCCACCCAGACACACCTTCTTGTGATGATTTTCTTACCCAGAGTGGAGCTGCCCTCTCTCACCCTCCAAGAGAATGACCCCTGTGCTTCCAGGCTGGGCAGGTAGTGTTGGGGGTGGATATGGTCTGCATTTTCTGTGTCCTCTCTGGGCCTCAGCTTCTCTGTCTGGAAAGGAAAGGGTTGAAGTAATCAGGGAAGATAAATAGATTTAATTTCCTATACAAACTGCCGCCTCAAATGGCTCTGGGTTCAGAGTGCTGTGATCAATTAATCATGTCTGCCATGGCTGCAGTGGCTGCAGAATGGAGCAGTGGTGTATATACCTACCCTGTGTAGCCACTGCGAAGAGTCTAAGAAATCCCTAAGAACCCTTTCAGTTTTTAATACTCTAAAAACCTTTCCCCCTTTTCATTCTATTAATACTCCCAGTTTCAGATCCTGGCTTCCTCTGGGAAATGGGGAGGGAATCCTTGCTTCTTCTCCCACTTCACACCTGTCTTCAGCAAGCTTCTGGGGTCTGGTACCCAAAATAGCTCCTACTTAACATTCTCCAAGTTGTACCTTCTCTGCAGAGGCCAACTTAAGGCTCTCGCCAAGTCAGGCTCCAAATGGGGGAACTGGAGAGGGAGGAGGATTTGGGTGTCTCCCTCACTAAAAAGGAAACCCGCAACTGCAAGTCTGCTAGCAGCCATTCCTCACCAGCTCAAGCTCGGACATTTGAATATTAAATAACTCCATGCAAATGAATACAAATGAGCACCTCTTCTCTCCTTGCCCCTGCAATTTTTGGGGCAATAGGGCTTTCGGTCCAACCTGAGTGTGTGGGTCTAGGGTTTAGATAGCCCGCAGAGGAGAAAGGACAGGACCTAACGGACTCCACTGAAAGATTTACCAGCTTCTATTCTGGCATGAGGGCTCTGTGAGGGGGATCTGAGCTTAGTAAGGGGACAGAGATCAAAGAGAGCTGGGGACTCTCAAGGGACAGGGGTGACCTCAATCAAGGGGGAGGCCCTCTGTAAAAGAGGAAGGACTCAGTGGTGAGGGGGTGCTGAGGAGGGGGGAATAGATCTCAAGAATCTGAGGCATGGTCCCACTGCCTATCTCTTCTCCCTCTCCCAGTCCTGGAGGCCTGCCAAGACCTATAACCTGAGGGGTAAGTGAGGTGGTCCCTGAGATCCCTGGCTAGGGTCATCCCAGGGTTCCAAATTGCCTTTCTGGACCCCAGAGGTGGGAGGAAACTCCCAGGAAATGAGAAAACCTGGAGAGACCCTCAAAGCCTCAGAGACCACAGGCCAAACCACCCTCCCACTGGCTTCCAGGACCTTGCTCTCAGTCCTGACTCCTGAGCCCCTAAGACCTCACAGTTTGCTGCTGAAGACTGGTGTTGCCTGCCTGAGCCCCCACGCCCCCACACTGGGCCCCACCCCTGTCACTGAGCCCCCATTCCCTTCACAGAGCCCCCACCCCCTTCACTGAGCCCATCCTCTCACTGATTCCATATCTCCCTAATGGAACCTTCCACCTTGAGACCAATGTTGCATCCCCAGTCTGGTACACCCATTTCAGCATGTCCTTGTCTTTGTCATGGCCATGAGACAGAGCAGCCAGAGGCAAAGGGATCAATAATAGCCTGGAAGGAGAGCCCAGCTAAGGGCCTCCTTGGTCGGGTTCCATGATGGCACTGGGCCCGCTCTGCCAGTGGGATGGATGTTGGGATGACGCTGCAGGCAGAGAGGCAGCCCCC
>SJYX01022317.1:405472-429046 GCA_006410675.1 Oreotragus oreotragus | reverse complement strand
GGCCCCACCCCCAGCCGGAACACAAGAGCAGGCATCGGTCCCACCCCGATCCCCTGAACGAGGCTGCACTGTGCACATCCTTCCCATTCCTTCCACCCTCCCCTCAGGCCGGCCCAGGGTTGGTCAGGGCCACACATGAGGGCCGGAAACTGGACACCCAGGCAGCAAGGGAGCAAGGGAAGAAGGCTGTGAGCTGCAGGGTCAGGGACACAGAGGCATACCTGCAGGCAGAGAGGCTGTGGCTCACTCTCCCCAGGCTGGAGTGGTGGGGTGGCCACGGGGTGTCCCAGGCATCTCCAGGACACAGAGCAGCAGACCCACAAACGGGAGACCGAAGTCATGGAGGTGGGCGCCGAGGGCGACCCTTGTGCCCCTGCCCCAAGCCCCACGGCACAGCCATGCCTTTGGACAGAGTCCCAAGGCTCCTTGGCTGACTTCACTTACTTAGGCCTCAGAACAGCCACCACAGCTCAGCCCTGCCAGCCCTGTGTGGGGCACTGTCCCCAACTTCATTGGAGCAGCTGAAATCAGGGTCTGGATTCAAGGGAGTTGTATATGCTCTAGATGCCTGGCTCACCCACAGTCCTGGGCGTTAGGAAGCTTTATTATGAAGAAAGCTAGTGGAGGTGATGGAATTCCAGCTGAGCTAATTCAAATCCTAAAAGATGATGCTGTGAAAGTGCTGCACTCAATATGTCAACAAATTTGGAAAACTCAGCAGTGGCCACAGGACTGGAAAAGGTCAGTTTTCATTTCAATCCCAAAGAAAGGCAATGCCAAAGAATGTTCAAACTACCGCACAATTGCACTCATCTCACATCCTAGCAACATAATGCTCAAAATCTTTCAAGCTAGGCTTCAACAGGACATAAACAGAGAACTTCGAGTACAAGCTGGGTTTAGAAAAGGCAGAGGAACCAGAGATCAAGTTGCCAGCATCCACTGGAAAAAGAAAAAGAATAAGTGTAAGAAAAAGCAAAAAAACAAAAAACAAAAAAACACTTCTGCTTCATTGACTAGGCTAAAGCCTTTGACAATTCTTAAAGCAATGAGAATGCCAGACCACCTTACCCGTCTCCTGAGAAACCTGTATGCAAGCCAAAAAGCAACAGTCAGAAGCAGACATCGAACAATGGACTGGTTCCAAATTGGAAAAGGAGTACATCAAGGCTGTATATTGTCACCCTGCTTATTTAACTTCTATGCAGAGTACATCATGAGAAATGCCAGGTTGGATGAATCACAAGCTGGAATCAAAAGTGCCAGGAGAAACAACCACCTCAGATATGCAAATGATACCACTCTTATGGCAGAAAGCCAAGGGGAAGTAAAGAGCCTCTTGATGAAGGCATCCAGGACTTCCATCAATACGAGATCCTCACTCCAATCAGACTCCCTTAGGCTGGGAGGTGGCTCCAGACACTTACCCCAGAGTCTAGGGTTCTGATCGAAAAAAGGAGGCCTCCAGGGGACATAGGTCAGATGAATGGTGGAATGAGGGTGAAAGAGGAGAGTGAAAAAGCTGGTGTAAAACCCAATATTCAAAAAATGGCATCTGGTCCCATCACTTCATGGCAAATAGATGGGGGGAGAAATGGAAACAGTGACAGATTTTTTTCTTGGGCTGCAAAATCACATGGACAGTGACTGCAGCCATGAAATTAAAAGACTCTTGCTTCTTGAAAGAAAAACTATGACAAACCTAGACAGCATATTAAAAGGCAGAGACATCACTTTGCCAACAAATATCTGTATAGTCAAAGCTATGGTTTTTCCAGGAGTCATACAGATGTGAGAGCTGGACCATAAAGAAGGTTGAGCACCAAAGAATGATGCTTTTGAACTGTGGTGCCGGAGAAGACTCTTGAGAGTCCCTTGGACTACAAGGAGATACAACCGGTCATTCCTAAAGGAAATCACCCCTGAATATTTATTGGAAGGATGGATGCTGAAGCTGATGCTCTAATACTTTGGCCACCTGATGTGAAGAGCTGACTCACTGGAAAAGACCCTGATGCTGGGAAAGATTGAGGACAGGAAGAGAAGGGGGCAACAGAGGATGAGATGGTTGGATGGCATCACAACTCAGTGGGCATGACTTGGAGCAANTTTGGCCACCTGATGTGAAGAGCTGACTCACTGGAAAAGACCCTGATGCTGGGAAAGATTGAGGACAGGAAGAGAAGGGGGCAACAGAGGATGAGATGGTTGGATGGCATCACAACTCAGTGGGCATGACTTGGAGCAAACTCCAGGAGATAGTGAAGGACAGGGAGCCTGGCATGCTGCAGTTCATGGGGTCATAAAGAGTCAGACACAACTTAGCAGCTGAACAACAACATAATCTGAACCAAGTTGCCCAATTGCCCCGCCACTAACTGGACCAGAGGTGGATCTGGATCTCACTCAGCTGGCCATAAATTGCCCTCCAGGAGTCAGATTCACTGAACAAAGCAGATCATCTCTTGGAGAATAAGGGAGCGGCCCAGAAAGAAGCATGGACAGGGTCACGAGGTCATAGGAGCCAAGCCGAGCAAGGAGTCTAGGCATGCAGGGCGTGCAGGAGGGACATAAGTGAAGGCCCACAGTGACCGAGCCTCTGTGACACTAACGGCCAGACTTGGGAGCCTGCAGCTGTGACCAGCGCAAGACTCCAGGTCAGGGGAGCTGTTTGCTTCCTGAACACCTCTGGTGACCTGTGAGGCCTGGAGATGAGGGCCACCTCCCTGTCTTCCTTAAGCCCCATCTCCTGAAGCCCAGGGGCTTTTCTGGCGGCTCAGACGGTAAAGAATTCACCTGCAGTTCAAGAGACCTGGGTTCGATCCTGGGCTTGGGAAGATCCCCTGGAGGAGGGCATGGCAACCACTCCAGTATTCTTGCCTGGAGAATTCCCATGGACAGAGGAGCCTGGCGGGCTACAGTCCATGGGGTCGCAAAGACTGAGTCACTCTTGGACTGAGCGACTAAGCACAGCACCTGAAGCCCAGGATGAGTGTTTCCGTGGTCCTCATCTGAAGGAGATAAAGGGACACCGCTTCTCCGCTCCTGCCTCTCTGGCTCTTCCCAGCCCATCCAGAGGGGGCCACAAAGGGTAGTAAGAGCCCTGGACCTGAAGTCCAAGATGAGATGCGAGTCCTGTTTTGCCAGGTATCTGGCTCTCAGCATTTTCGTATTCTCCTTAGAAATACGGGGAGTAAGGCCTGCCCTGGGGGCTGTTGGGAGAGTGAAATGAGACTGCAGTGAAGAGCTTGTTCCAGCCTCTCCCTGGGGGTCCACCATCCTTGCTCCTTCTGGCTCTTGGTCCTGTTTCATTCTTCCCATCCCTGTACCAGAAAGGCATCCAGGACTTCCATCAATATGAGACCCTCACTCCAATCAGACTCCCTTAGGCTGGGAGGTGGCTCCAGACACTTCCCCCAGAGTCTAGGGTTCTGATCTAAAAAAGGAAGCCTCCAGGGGACATAGGTCAGACGAACGGTGGAATGGTGGAATTTCAAGACTTGTGACCACATAGCACAGGAAACTCTGCTCAATATTCTGTAATAACCTAAAAGGGAAAAGAATTTGAAAAAAAAAAAAGATACATGTATATGTATAACTGAATCATTTTTTCTGTACACTTGAAACTAACACAAAATTGTTATACTTTAATATAGAATATGTAAAGCAATTATCCTTCAATAAAAAATAAGTTTAAAAATATATAGAGAGAATAAAAGTTAAACAAAAAACTTGTGACCAGCTAGCACAGAGGTTGCTCCATGTGGCCTCCTTAGTCACATTTTCCCTCAACCCAGTGCCTCAGTCCAGGGGAGGGGGCCGCAAGAAAGGAAGCCAGAATTCAGTTAGAACAGCAAGTCCTGCCAGGCCCTGGGGGACACGTGAGTCTGTATCACCTCCATTCTGGGTATGACGCCCCATGGGAACTGCCTTGAGCCACCTTTCCTCATTTCTACTCATATCTCATCACCTTTATGCCTTTTTCTCTGGGACCAGTGGCCAGTCAGCCCCAGACTAATCCCCAGCCCCTATAAGCATGAGCTCCGGAGCTCAAGAGACCAGGGTTCAAATCCTGCCTCAGCTACTCCCCAACTGTGACCTGGGCAAGCTGTCTCACCTCTGAGCAAGACTGGAGTGAATGAAATGATGACACAGGAATAGCCAGCCCTTCCTCCTTCCCTGAGCCCCGGACTGGGACCACTGATGGGGAGGAGGCCAGGAGTCTTACCCTGAGCTGTAGAAGTCATGGGATCAAATGCATGTGCCTACCATGGGACCTGCTGTCGTCACTGCGGTACTTTGAGCCCACGTCCTCCTTTGTCAAGTGGAGGTACTACTGCTGAGCTAGTGTTAGGACCCCTTCTCTGATCACAGAAGGCTACCTGGAGGAAGTGACAGAGACTCCCTTTGCGGGGGAAGAAGGCAAACTGAACAGAGGGGACTGCCCTTCAAGACAGGAGGCTGGTAGGGGAGGGGCCAGGGATGGCAGGGAGGTGAGTCACCAGGAAGGGAGGGGGACACAGAGGCTGGGCTTTTTGAAGTGTCAGTGGGTAGAGGTGGCTCGATGTGGACTCACAAAGGTTCAAAGCTGATCTGAGAAGACTCTGCTAGCAACACAGTTACACATGCCCTTGTCCACGTGGTCCCACCAACGCATGCTAGAAACACAGGCAGACACATTCACACACTCCTGTATGCTCAGGACATTCACGGAATCACTCCCAGACACAAGGACACACTCAGAGACACTCACAAACTCATCCACACGTGTTTTTACCTTCAAGTATATCCACACCTTCAGACACCTTCCTACAAGCTCCTGTCGACAACATCCACACATGGAAGGGCAAACACAAAGACACACACTTGTACACTCAAGTGCATTCACAGAGACGCAAAAAGGAATGCACTCGGGCCCAGGGATACTCTGGCACACTGAGAGGTATCCATGCACGGGGGCACACCAAGACACCCTCAGTGACACACATTCTAGCACACTTGATACATTCTCACAGTCAAAGCCACACACGTGTATACACACTCCTGTAGGACTCTGGAACGTTCACAGATGTTCAGTCAGGTATCAACGGTCAGGCACACTCACACACAGTCCCCCCAAACCGCCGGTGCAGCCACCACCACCCTCTCCAGCCAAGCGGGCTGAACTCTCTCTCCACCCACTTCCCACCGTCCTCTGGGGCCTCGGGGGCCTCCCTCCGGAGCTGGGGGAGGGGATGGGGCGGGGTTTGCCCTGCTGATGTGGCAACTCCGCTCACCTGCGGCTGGCCGCACCCTCTCCATGGAGAAAGGCTTAAAGGAGCAGGAATCCCCCTGCGCTATAAACCTCCTCCCCTCAACCCAGGTCTTTGCCCTTGTTTCTCGGATGCAAAAAGTGAGGCCTAGCGAGGGGCCAGACAATGAATGGGACTTGCAACCCAGACTCCAATGCCAAGAGCTGGCTGGCTAGGGGACGCTGGTGCTGGGAAAAGAAAGACTGGGTTCCAGGCCCAGCCCACCTCCGCCTGTCCTGGCCGGCTGCCTGCGGAACCTGCTTCTCCTCACTGTTCCCCATCACCCTACCAGGCACTCCCATCCCCTGGCAGTCCTGTCTCCTAGCCAGCTGCACAGGCCTGAGCCAGAAACACACACACACTCACTGCACCCTGTTGACCCTACCTTCCCAGCGTCCCTCCAGCCTGGGCTGGAAGGAGATAGCCTGTGCTGTGGGAAGCCCAGCTCTGCTACTTCCCAACTCTGTGACTTAAGGCAGGCCACTGCTCTCCTCTGAGCCTCAGTTTCCTATGTAGAAATGGGGTAATAGTCACACCTACCTCCCAGGATTGGATTGGTGAGTGAATTAAACAATAAAGGTGGAGGTTTCAGGGTCACGCTCAGGGACTCAGGAGAGGCTTGGTGAATGAAGGGAAGACACATGAAGGACTTGCTGGATACACAGAGCTGGGCCACATCTCCCCTGCTGAAGCCTCTCTGATCTCGTCACCTCTTGGGGGATCCTACAGGACCAGCTACTCCCAGATTTCCTGTTAGTTTTGCTGCTGCTTCCAAAGCCCCTGATCACTACCACGGTGAGAGGAGGGCCCAGCTGGTGGGCAGGTGACAGGTGTGGAGAGGGGTCAAGGGGACACAGCCATGCCCGTGGGAGCCACCAGTCTGATGGGGAAGATCCAGCTCAGCTCTGCTCCTGTTTAATCAGACCCAGTCTGTCCTGAGGCCAAGACTAGCTAGTGCGGGAGATATGGCCCTGCCCCAGGGGTTCCAAGTCTGATGTGGGAAACAGCCTAATGCAAGAGCACTCTGGCAGCTAGGGAAGACACTCCCTGGCCCAGCCCCCCAAACTACTTGGGGAGANGCAAAAAGTGAGGCCTAGCGAGGGGCCAGACAATGAATGGGACTTGCAACCCAGACTCCAATGCCAAGAGCTGGCTGGCTAGGGGACGCTGGTGCTGGGAAAAGAAAGACTGGGTTCCAGGCCCAGCCCACCTCCGCCTGTCCTGGCCGGCTGCCTGCGGAACCTGCTTCTCCTCACTGTTCCCCATCACCCTACCAGGCACTCCCATCCCCTGGCAGTCCTGTCTCCTAGCCAGCTGCACAGGCCTGAGCCAGAAACACACACACACTCACTGCACCCTGTTGACCCTACCTTCCCAGCGTCCCTCCAGCCTGGGCTGGAAGGAGATAGCCTGTGCTGTGGGAAGCCCAGCTCTGCTACTTCTCAACTCTGTGACTTAAGGCAGGCCACTGCTCTCCTCTGAGCCTCAGTTTCCTCATGTAGAAATGGGGTAATAGTCACACCTACCTCCCAGGATTGGATTGGTGAGTGAATTAAACAATAAAGGTGGAGGTTTCAGGGTCACGCTCAGGGACTCAGGAGAGGCTTGGTGAATGAAGGGAAGACACATGAAGGACTTGCTGGATACACAGAGCTGGGCCACATCTCCCCTGCTGAAGCCTCTCTGATCTCGTCACCTCTTGGGGGATCCTACAGGACCAGCTACTCCCAGATTTCCTGTTAGTTTTGCTGCTGCTTCCAAAGCCCCTGATCACTACCACGGTGAGAGGAGGGTCCAGCTGGTGGGCAGGTGACAGGTGTGGAGAGGGGTCAAGGGGACACAGCCATGCCCGTGGGAGCCACCAGTCTGATGGGGAAGATCCAGCTCAGCTCTGCTCCTGTTTAATCAGACCCAGTCTGTCCTGAGGCCAAGACTAGCTAGTGCGGGAGATATGGCCCTGCCCCAGGGGTTCCAAGTCTGATGTGGGAAACAGCCTAATGCAAGAGCACTCTGGCAGCTAGGGAAGACACTCCCTGGCCCAGCCCCCCAAACTACTTGGGGAGAGTCCCAGTCTGATGGGGACAATTCACCCTCTCTAGGGGTTCCTAGGAGAAGGCAATGGCACCCCACTCCACTACTCTTGCCTGGAGAATCCCGTGGATGGAGGAGCCTGGTAGGCTGCAGTCCATGGGGTCGCCAGGAGTCGGACACGACTGAGCGACTTCACTTTCACTTTTCACTTTCATGCATTGGAGAAGGAAATAGCAACCCACTCCAGTGTTCTTGCCTGCAGAACCCCAGGGACAGGGGAGCCTGGTGGGCTGCGTCTATGGGGTCGCACAGAGTCGGACACGACTGAAGCGACTTAATAGTAGCAGCAGCAGGGGTTCCCAGGCTGAGAAAGGAGACACAACCGTTCTCAAGGACCCTAAGTCACAACAGAAGAGAGAGCATGCATACCTAGGACACAAAGGTACCCCAGACACTGAGAAGCAGAAGTGGGCACAGATGACTGCGGCTTTGTGCACGTGCCTCTTGCATATGACTGTGAGTCTGTGCATGCGTGTGACTCCGTATGTGACTGTTGCCTCTGATTCTGAGATTAGGCATGTGCCTCTGAGTGGAGGCTGTTGACAAAGGCTGTTGAGGCTGTGCTTCCATTCAGTGAGTGGACCCAGTTTTGTCTAATCACTCATTCAACGGCCATGCATTCACTGAACATTCACTTTGTCCCAGTTGCTGGGCCCCACCCAGGGATGCTATGCAGCCTTCAAGAGGTGTGGTTTCTGCTTTCAGAGGCATCACTACAAAAAAGTGGTGGATGAAGCACTGAAAAAGCAATCCCCTGTGCTGCCATCTGTTTAGAGGCACAGGGGGCTGCGGGCACATAGGGAAGGTGGACTTCCTGGAAGAGGCGATATTTAAGCTGTGCCCTAACAGGGTTTACAGCTGAGGGAAAGGCTGTTCTAATTAGAGGGAACAGGACTTCCCTGGCAGTCCAGTGGTTAAGAATCTGTGCTTCCACTGCAGGGGGCATGGGTTCAATCCCTGATCGGGAAACTAAGATCTCACATGCCCTGTGGTACTGAAAACAACAATTTTTTTTTTTTTTTAAGTCCAGACTCTGGCCATCTTTAAACTTTCCAGCTTTGTCTTTAGGTTTAAAAGATCTTCTGTTTCTGCTTTCTCTACTAATAAAAGTAATGTATAAGTTGTAAGATGGGCTGGATTTTGATGCCTACTATTCATTTTAGTTTTGAACTTTGCTTTCCCTGTATTTTTTTAAGCCCCATCACTCAGCACACTGCAAGATTAGATTATCTTTTGTAATCAGTAGATGACTAGACGGACTTTAAAAATTAGATAAAATCGCAAAGTGATACCTTGAGATTAGTAAGAATCTAGGCCCTATGAATTAAATATGCTGCTGCTAAGTTGCTTCAGTCCTGTCCAACTCTGTGTGACCCCATAGATGGCAGCCCACCAGGCTCCCCCATCCCTGGGATTCTTCAGGCAAGAACACTGGAGTGGGTTGCCATTTTCTTCCCCAGTGCATGAAGGTGTAAAGTGAAAGTGAAGTCATTCAGTCGTGTCTGATTCTGTGCGACCCCATGGACTGCAGCCTACCAGGCTCCTCCGCCCATGGGATTTTCCAGGCAAGTGTACTGGAGTGGGTTGCCATTGCCTTCTCTGATGAATTAAATATGGAGCTATATACACTTTAGCAACCAGAAAACAGTATCCTGAGAATGAATTTATTTTTTAAATAAGATATGGAAAACAAAAGGCCAAAACCCACATGAGTTTTAGGAAAAAGAATCTAGCACTTTGAGCACTG
Source organism: Oreotragus oreotragus (assembly GCA_006410675.1). Taxonomy (NCBI): domain Eukaryota; kingdom Metazoa; phylum Chordata; class Mammalia; order Artiodactyla; family Bovidae; genus Oreotragus; species Oreotragus oreotragus. The sequence goes on along the minus strand of SJYX01022317.1, from coordinate 419,917 downwards.
ATATGCTCTCAGTGTGTACTTTGCTCTCTAAAAAGAGTTCTTTGGATCTGGCTTTGTAGCCAGCCTGTGAAGACAGTCTTCCAAGATTGCATCCCCTTTATTGCTGGTCTTCAGGACAAATACTCAAATTATTTTAGGGGCTTTTACTTTTCATCATCAAAAGAGAACTGGTAAATTGGGGAATATCAGATTCCTGATGTTACACATTGATAAAAATTAAACAGAACTGGACGTGGAACAACAGATTGGTTCCAAATAGGAAAAGAAGTACATCCAGGCTGTATATTGTCACCCTGCTTATTTAACTTATATGCAGAGTACATCATGCGAAACACTGGGCTGGAAGAAGCACAAGCTGAAATCAAGATTGCTGGGAGAAATATCAATAACCTCAGATATGCAGATGACACAACCCTTATGGCAGAAAGTGAAGAACTAAAGAGCCTCTTGATGAAAGTGAAAAAGGAGAGTGAAAAAGTTGGCTTAAAGCTCAACATGCTGAAAACGAAGATCATGGCGCCTGGTCCCATCACTTCATGGGAAATAGATGGCGAAACAGTGTCAGACTTAATTTTTTTGGGGGCTACAAAATCACTGCAGATGGTGATTTTAGCCATGAAATTAAAAGACGCTTACTCCTTGGAAGAAAAGTTATGACCAACCTAGATACCATGTTAAAAACCGGAGATATTACTTTGCCAACAAAGGTCCGTCTATTCAAGGCTATGGTTTTTCCAGTGGTCACATATGGATGTGAAAGTTGGACTGTGAAGAAAGCTGAATGCCAAAGAATTTGTGCTTTTGAAGTGTGGTGTTGGAGAAGACTCTTGAGAGTCCCTTGGACTGCAAGGAGATCCAACCAGTCCAGCCTAAATGAGATCAGTCCTGGGTGTTCATTGGAAGGACAGATGCTGAAGCTGAAACTCCAATACTTCAGCTACCTCATGCGAAGTATTGACTCATTGGAAAAGACCCTGATTCTCGGAGGGAGTGGGGGCAGGAAAAGAAGGGGACGACAGAGGATGATATGGCTGGATGGCATCACCGACTCAATGGATATGAGTTTGGATAAACTCTGGGAGTTGGTGATGAACAGGGAGGCCTGGCGTGCTGGGATTTATGGGGTCACAAAGAGTCGGACACGACCGAGGGACTGAACTGAACTGAACGTTTTATCATCAAAAGAGAAATGGTAAATTGGGGAATATCAGATTCCTGATGTTACACATTGATAAAAATTAAAGTGTAGGGTTAAATGTATGTAGTCCTTTTTGTTTTCTGGTTAAATGGTCATCAGGTCACTTAATCGGAAATTTGTTTTCCACATATCTTATGTTGCTCTGTAAAGAAGTGAATGTCTCTTTTCTCACGGTTAGGGCATGGAAAATTGTTGCCAGACCTCTCATTTTTTACTGCTCCTTGGCACCTGAGACTGTTCTCTCCAGTTAATCCAGCAATTCCCTTTATTCAGCTGAGATTCTGCAGATTCCTATAGTAAAAGATATAATATCAAAAAGAATGCAAAAAATCTTTTAACCTTTATGTGATCAGTTGCTGTATTGAGGTTTCCTCAATCTTCTGTGTCTTCTCTGAAACTTACAGCTTCTTTAAGGATGATTCTCTCAGGAAAAAGGACTGTTGCTATCCATACTCACGTGATCCTGATTAGAAGCATTTATTTCATTATGTTATTGAAAAGCAATTTAGAATATATATCAAAAGTTTTTTTTTTAACTGTGCATAATATTTGCTTCTGCTGAGAGGTGATCTGAATTTTTTCAGTACTGAAAATCAATTTTTGACCCAGTCTACATTTATCATCATTTTCTTTGCTTTTCTTGCTACCTGTAGTAGGGTATTTTTGTGTCCCTTGGCTTGTTATTTAATCAACAGCCAGTAAATCATTGATTCAAGTAGTAGCATTGTCAGCACACATTCATAGATTTAGCAGACTTAATTTTCCCATACACAAATAACATGCGAGAGACTTTAAAATAACATTGCAGCATTTATAATACTTCACTACTTTTTTGTTTTGTTTTGTTTTTCAACCATGCTGTGCAGCTTGTGGGACCTTAATTCCCTGACCAGCGATCAAACTCGAGCTCCCTGACATAGAAGTGTGGAGTCCTAATCACTGGATTGCCAGGGAAGTCCCTATACTATTGTATTTTTAAACAATTCAGGTAGTTTTATTCTCTTCCATGTATGTATATTTTTGACAAAAGTGGGAGACTCTATGCTGTTTTGTAAACCGTTTAAAATTTTATTTTTCACTTATTGTATTGTTACTATCTTTTCAAGTCAGTATATACAGATCCTGCTCATCATTTTTAGTGGATGTGTTATGTGTTGGTTGTACCTTAGTTTAACCAGTTCCTTATTGGTAGACTTTCAGATTGTCTCTGGGTTTTTGTACTAACATTTCAGTTATACATCATGTGTACTTGTGCTTACTTTCTTAGCATAAATTGTAGAATAGGTCTGTTGAATCAAATTATATACATTTTAAGGGCTTTTGATGTCCATAGCTATTTACCAACTAGTTTGCTTTTCCTCCAGTAGTATTTGAAAATGGAGAATTTCCTGGCGGTCTAGTGGTTAGACACTTCACTACTCTGGCCCGGGTTCAGTCCTTGTTTGGGGAACTAAGATTGTGCAAGCTGTGTGGGACAGTCAAAAAAAAAAAAAGTACTTCCAAGTGTTGGAATGTTGAATATATTCTTCTTTCTGCACCCTCTCCTATACTTTGTTCTATTTTTCTTACTTTGCTCATCTGATTGGCAAAATTGTTATATATCATGTTTGTATGTTTTTATCAGTAAAGTTGCATATCTTTTCATATGTTTGTTGGCCATTTGTAAATTTATGTCCTTTTTCTATTTTTTCTATTAAGGTAGTATTCTTTAATTCTATAAAATGAATATTACTTTTGCTAAGCACATAATTATGTGCAAATATCCTGTACTGTTTTAAGTTATTCTATTTTAGAATAGCATTTCTCAAAATATGACTTATAGATCACTTGTAACAGTACCGAAATAATCATTAGAATGCATGTATATCATTCATTTTCCAGAGGTTCGGGTTTCTTAGACCCGTGGGGTTTCTATGAATCTGCTGCACATTAAAATTAGGGAACCTCTGATTTGGAAGAAATAGGAATTCCTTAATATTTTTACTGTTCCTATTTTTCTTCTTGTCTCATGGCATTCTACTGTTTTTTCTTATTTATCTTAATAATCATAAACTACAGTCTTAATGTATTAAGGTTTTATCCTATCCCAGCCTAACAATAATTTTACAAAAATGTTTTGATATATGGAAATTTGAATGTTAAAGTACATAAAGGAAAGCACTTTTGTAAGTCTGTGAGAAGCATTGTTTGTAAATGAGGCAAAAGGAATAACTGAGGGAAAAACAAGTAAAATCGAGTAGACAGAAGTATAAGGGGGTTTCTCATCTCATTAAAAAAACTCAATATTAGTTTTTCTTCCTGTTTCTTCCTCAAGTTTTGTGTGGTAATCTTCTTTGAACCGTAAATTTGGAACCCATACTGCTTGAAAAATAGTCTAAATGAAAAATTTGAAATTCTCATTGTTATATTCATATTCAGTAGGGAGCAATGTTCCCTTTAATTTTTTAAAGTTGCAAGCAAATGAACATGGCTGCATAAGCAGCAAACTATGAAAATGGAACTTATATGGATGTTTGATACTGTAGCCAAATAAAGCTTTCAGGGTTTATTTGACACGTTTAATGATATGCATAATTGTTACCGTGCTGCATGAAAATGAAGGTTAAATATACATGACTGTGTTTAATATAACTTTTCCATAGCCAGACATCACATTTCTGGGCCCAGCTTGAAGGGGGAAAAATATGGCAGGCCAAGAAGCTTTAACAAATATTTCTGATTTAGAGATTTCAGTATTAGAGAGATGAGACGTTTGGGGCAGAGGTTGCTTGTAACTTTGGTGTTTCTTTTTTTTTTTTTTAATTTAATTTTACTTTACTTTACAGTACTCTACTGGTTTTGGCATACATTGACATGAATCCACCACGGGTGTACATGAACTCCCAAACATGAATCCCCCTCCCTCCTCCCACCCCCCATCATCCCTCCGGATCATCCCCATACACCAGCCCCAAGCATCCTGCATCCTGCATCGAACACAGACTGGCGATTCATTTCCTACATGATAGTACACATATTTCAATGCTATTCTCCGAAATCATCGCACCCTCCCCTCTCCCTCTCTCTCAGAGTCCAAAAGTCTGTTTCTAATTCCTAAAGTTGTAGACTTTCCTTTTCCCTTCTTCTACTCAAGACCATATGCTTGGGGGAGAAATTGGGAGGATTCAGCCATGGCTTTACTTTCTCCAAATAGTTTTTTTTTTTTTGAAACTATTTGAAACAGTAATGAAAGCTTGGGATGCAGAGGTCCCTGTCATTGGTTGTGCACAAAGGTCAGTTTCTTTCTCTGCTTCAGCGGAGCCAGTGCAAGTTCTCTACCACAGGCCCTAATATCTATTTGTGTTGTCCTGTTAACCTGGGTCGCTGAGCATTTCTGAACCTGACTTTCTCATGTTTTCCCAGCCGAGATTGTGTACTTCAAACAGAAATATTTGACATCTGTGAAACAAAAATAAAGTAAAAGCAGACTTAACATCATTATAAAACCAAGTGGAAGTCTGATAGTTTTAGAATATGCTTTTTTCCTATCAGTCCTGCCTTCCACTCTACCTACCCTTCCAGCCCCAAAAGAGATGCATATTTTTTTCCCTAGAGAAAAAATGAATGTGAAAGTTGCATACAACTCTCTTCGACCCCACGGACTGTAGCCTGCCAGGCTCCTCTGTCCATGACATTCTCCAGGCAAGGATCCTGGAGTGGGTTGCCATTTCCTCCTCCAGGGAATCTTCCCAACCCAGGGATCGAACCCATGTCTCTAGCATTGCAGGCAGATTCTTTACCATCTGAGCCACCAGGGAAGCCCCCAGGAAAGGCAGTGTCAAATCCGACTCTGAAACTTGGTAGAAACTCTTAACTGGAAATCATTCATATTCCATGCTGTAACTTTCTAGACTTGACTCTTCTCTGCAGCCTGACTGTGTGTAATGAACCATTTGTTGGTCAAACATTTTCTCTATCTATGTACTAAATTTTTGTACTATCTAAAAGGATGGAGCATTGTTGGGAAAATGTCCTGTTACTACTTTTAGAATCTTCTGTTGTCTTTGTATCTGCTGCCATTCAGTAATAAAACTACCTAAAGTTTGATGTTGCTTTACCTTTTATAGAGTACATTATTTTATAATTCACTCATACATCTTTGCTAGGGAGGTGCAGTTTTTATTTTATTTTATTTTAATTTTCTTTTGCATTTTATTTTATTTATTTTTGCATTTATTTATATTTTTACACAAACTCCCAAACATGAACCCTGCTCTCACCTCCCACCCCACATCATCCCTCCAGATCATCCCCATATACCAGCCCCAAGCATCTTGCATCCCGCATTGAACATAGACTGGCAAACACCAATACAGTATACTAACACATATATATGGAATTTAGAAAGATGGTAATGAGGACCCTGTATGCAAGAGAGCAAAAGAGACACAGATGTGTAGAGCGGACTTTTGGACTCTGAGGGAGAAGGAGAGGGAGAGGGAGAGGGTGGGATGATTTGGGAGAATAGCATTGAAATATGTATACTATCATGTAAGGTGCAGTTTTTAGAAAGGAAAATTCTGAGCTCAGAGAAGTTATGTGATTCACATAGTTGGGAAGAGGCTTGAATCCATATCTTTTGATTTCTTTATAGTTTACACCTTTCACAGATAACATCTGCTGAATCATGTAATGATTCAGTTCAGTCAGTCAGTTCAGTCACTCAGTCGTGTCCGACTCTTTGTGACCCCATGAACCGCAGCACGCCAGGCCTCCCTATCCATCACCATCTCCCGGAGTTCACTCAGACTCACGTCCATCGAGTCCGTGATGCCATCCAGCCATCTCATCCTCAGTCGTCCCCTTCTCCTCCTGCCCCCAATCCCTCCCAGCATCAGAGTCTTTTCCAATGAGTCAACCCTTCGCATGAGGTGGCCAAAGTACTAGAGTTTCAGCTTTAGCATCATTCCTTCCAAAGAAATCCCAGGGTTGATCTCCTTCAGAATGGACTGGTTGGATCTTCTTGCAGTCCAAGGGACTNTCAGAGTCTTTTCCAATGAGTCAACCCCTCGCATGAGGTGGCCAAAGTACTGGAGTTTCAGCTTTAGCATTCCTCTCAAGAACTGTATTATTTGGTTCCCATTTTAATGCTGATGAAGCAGGCTCAGAGAGGCTCAAGGCTACAGAGCACCGGGAACCCGAGAGTGAGCGGTCTGGGTTAGACTCAGCCTGGCTCCTTCCCTTGAGTCCCACCGCCTTTCAGCACGCGAATGCGCCTTTTAAATCGGTAACAGCTGGTTACTGCTGGATCCGGTGCTGTTACTATTATTATGGTTTATTACTATCACTGTGATACCCTAAGAACCTACTTGATTCATCATCGAGGGCTCCACCCTCCCCGCCTCCCGCGCTCCTTCGGTCCCTGAAAACTCTAGGCCCAGGCGACCCCGCGCGGCCCCGGTAGGAACAACAATCCCTGGGGCGAGGGGCCCTGGAGGGGGTGTCGGTGTGATGGCACCCCCTGGAGGCGGTGCTCGGTATTGCGCCAAAGTCCGACGGAAGAGTGCGGCGTCCTTGGCAACCTTCGTAGTGTGTGGACCGACAGTCGTCCTGGAGGGCTGGAAAGAAGGAGGAAAGAAAGGGAATAACACTTATTAAGCGACTCTAGTGCATTGGGAAAGGTGCTGGGCATTTTCTCATTTAACCCCTCAGTCAGTTCAGTCACTCATTCGTGTCTGACTCTTTGTGACCCCGTGGACTGCAGCCTGCCAGGCCTCCCTGTCCATCACCAACTCCCAGAGTTTACTCAAACTCATATCCATTGAGTCGGTGATGCCATCCAGCCATCTCATCCTCTGTTGTCCCCTTCTCCTCCTGCCTTCACTCTTTCCCAGCATCAGGGTCTTTTCCAATGAGTCAGTTCTTCACATCAGGTGGCCAAAGTATTGGAGTTTCAGCTTCAGCATCAGTCCTTCCAATGAACACCCAGGACTGATCNGCCATCCAACCATCTCATCCTCTGTCATCCCCTTCTCCTCCTGCCTTCACTCTTTCCCAGCATCAGGGTCTTTTCCAATGAGTCAGCTCTTCACATCAGGTGGCCAAAGTATTGGAGTTTCAGCTTCAGCATCAGTCCTTCCAATGAACACCCAGGACTGATCTCCTTTAGGATGGACTGGTTGGATCTCCTCGCAGTAAAACAAGTCAAAACAAGTCAACTGGATATTGACTTGTCAACTTTTTACCCTGGCATCATAGGACAAGTCTAAAATAACACAAAATGTATGAGACAAACATAACAAATAGCTTTGTCTTTGCTTGCCTGACATCTACTCAGCCTTTTATTGTGTGATGGCAAAAGGTAGTTACCCGAACGCAGAGTCTCAGCCTGCCTTGTCCTACACAGCAAAACCGATGCAGTTTCCACTTCATGGGGCTGCTGTCCTAGCAGTGAGGGACTCTGCATCTATTGAAGAGCCTTCTCAAGGCATATAAATAACATAATATGGTCCCAGTCCTCTTTGAAGGTTGTGCTCTTGTGCTATAAGTAAATTTAAGAAGAAAAAGCATATCCACACTTGTTGATGTCTCCTATAATTGTACTTTCCAAAAGTCTAAATATGTGTGATACCCCCACTCTCATCAGCATGGTGAACTTGGCAGTATTTTTTTGCAAAAATGGGATCTCAAACAGAAAATCAATAAGGTTGCTTTAAGGGTTATAATTTTATGATGCTTCCCAATCCTGGGGGGAAAAAGTATTCCAAAGTGCTTTTACATGAGATAAAAAGATGAAGGAATATTCTTTTACCAGTAGCTACGTGAACTATTGAAGGTTGTTACTGTATCAGTTCTAAAAGAACATAGGTTTGATTCCTGGAACATTTATTCCATCTGTGTCTCTTCTACTTTAAGAAGTTATTTGTTTGCAAATGGTTTGATACCTGTTAGAAAATTTATATCCAATGAACTTTGGCCCAAATTAAATAATATCAAAGCCTCTATTTCCCCATCACCATTTGCCAAATAAAGTTGTAAATAGTAAATCATAAAAACAGTATCTTTCCAACAGCATGTATTCAACCAACAATTGTTAGTAATTGTTAATAAGTTACTTAGAATACAGATAAAAATCAGAAGCACAAGGTAAGTTCAGCCTCCTAAAGCTGGTGGAAATCACCTCACATCAACTAGACCAGGTGTCTTCAGAAATCACAGACGGTGCTGTGACTCCAAGGTCAAAAGCAGAAAGGATGGTCTCACTCGCACGCCCAGTGTTGAACATGAATGCTTAGTATCTGTTGAATCACAGTGTCCTTTTTAGGTTTTATTTTTTTGAGGAAACACAACACTCATTATTAGGCCATAGTGAACATGGAGTCTAGAAAAAGAATCAAACATGAGAAAAATAACTCCTCAGTTTGTTTCCCACCCTATTAAAGGGAAGAGGGACCCACTGATCCATCTAATTATCGTGAACTCTGCAGCTCCAGTGGCCACGGTGGGCCCTGCCTGGAGACACACACTCTACTCTGTGCGGTCCTGTTTTCTGGTATTTTCTCAAGATCCATCCGGGGTCCTAGTGTTCCTCTATGCTGACTGATGCCTAACAAGGGAATGCATTGAGTGGGCTGACCTATCTCTTCTGACCACCTGGCAGTTGTCTTATTATCAATTTGAAGGTCGACATTCTGGTTCAAACATGGGTCTCTCCTATGAGGCTGGGTGGGTCCATAAATCACTAAAGGCTGACAGACAAAACTCCTCAGGCTCAGGGACGTACAACACTGAGAATCAGACCTTAGGGTACAATGACCCCCTCCCCCCAACCAATGCCCCACCATCTGTGTGTAATTCCACAAGCTCAGCTGGTCCCCAGGTCTCTGTTCTGGTCTAGATATTGATGCTCCCATTCATTCATTCATTCAAGACTGTGTATTGTACCTACTGTGTGCCAGGCGCTGAGCTGGAAGTTCCAGGACCTAAAGTGATTCGAGTAATCCCTGCCCTCCTGGAGCTTATGGTCTAGTGAGGAAAGCAACTCTTTCAAAAGCATATTAACTTTATTTATAAGTGCTTCAGGGTTAAAGAGTAGGGGTCTCACCATCTCTAGACCTGCAGAGCCATAAAACTGTCACCTGAGGAAGTTACCTGGAAGCTGAAACCTAGAGGATGTACAAGAATTAGCCGGGAATGTAAGTATAGGCATTTCCCAGGCGGAGGAAAGAACGTAAACACACACTCCACTGTGCAAACAAACAAACAAACAAACAGTGGCTCTTAGGGAGAAGAAATAAATCTAAAGCTTAGCAAAAGACAAGAATGACCACCCTGAGAAAGCCAGAGATGTAGGTATAGACCAGCTAAGAGGCCACATTAAGAGTTCTCTCCTGCACTCTAGATTTAATGATACATTTTGGGGGGATTTAATCCTTGTTGGTCATGTCAAGACAGGCTTCCCAGGTGGCTCAGTGGGTAAAGAATTTGCCTGTGACACAGGAGACACCGGTTCGATTCTTGGGTCAGGAAGATCCCCTGGAGAAGAAAATGGCAACTCTCTCCAGTATTCTTGCCTGGAGAATCCCAGGGATGGGGGAGCCTGGTGGGCTGCCGTCTATGGGGTCGCACAGAGTCGGACACAACTGAAGCAACTTAGCGCAGTGCAGCGCAGCACACGTGCACACCATCACCAAATCCTTGCCCGCCCACCTGCCCTGGCACCCTATTCCTAACNGATGGGGGAGCCTGGTGGGCTGCCGTCTATGGGGTCGCACAGAGTCGGACACAACTGAAGCAACTTAGCGCAGTGCAGCGCAGCACACGTGCACACCATCACCAAATCCTTGCCCGCCCACCTGCCCTGGCACCCTATTCCTAACAGATAAACAAAAACATGGATGAAAGAAGGCAACCTTCCTCTCTTGCCCTCAACAAGCAGAAGGGTTCACCACGGCAACACAGGGGGCTGAGTTGTATTTACTGAACAGAATGTAAGGTTTTAACCTGAATTAGGGAGTGGGAGAATTGGCCACCTATCTCCAAACTGACCACAGACCTCACCACTCCGTACTGCCCTGTGCATCTCCAACCATGGCCTCTTACTTTACCCACCTGGCCACTGCAGCGTTTTGCATTGACAACCCATCCTCAAGTTAATAGGCTGTATGAAGCATTAGTCTAAACTCACTGGCAAGAGCCAGCTCGACAGGTTTAAGAAGAGGTCATGATTACCTTCCTTAGTTCCGAGAATCCTCAAGGATGATGAAATGTGATGAAAACGTTTGAGCCTCTCCCCCAGAAAGCTGTGTGCATGTACACATATAGACACACACAAATTTTTGTCCTGCAATTTCAGACGGGCACACAAGCCTCTAAACACCGTTTAAAAGACCCAGCCAGGAAATTCCAGGGACCTCCCTGGTGACCTGCACTCCCAATGCAAGGGGAACTGGGTTCAATCTCTGCTCAGGGAACCGGATGCCACATGACATAACTAAAGATCCCAAGAGCCACAGCTCAGACCCAGCACAGCGAAATGAACTAATAAGTATTTTAAAAACAGAAACTCCAGAAATTGCAAGTGAAGCTAGCTGCAGATGAAGGAGGAAGAAAGGAACCAGGATTCCCCCTGGGAAGAGAGGAAGGTGGGAAGATGTGGCCGTGATGAAAGCCAGTGCCCTCCCTCAAGGCCACCCCTCCTTTACACGTGGCTTGACGGTTCCCAGAACCCGTTCTGAAAACTCTGTTAAGAAAAGAGAATAGTTATGCAATTTGTATCCATCCTCATAGAAAGGCTATGTATCCTGGGTAAGAAAGAAAGGCTTATCCATCAGGAAAGGCTATGTACGCTGCATATACTTACATGGCTCTGCAGTGTCAGACGCTCAGAGTTTATAAGCTACTGATGATGATGGAAAGGTTTCCAGATGGAAGAAAAGAACAGCAGCAAATCTGAGAAGAAGAATATTGCTCTCTTTTGCACACTGGCTTCTGTCCACTTTTGGCCATGCTGCCGTGATTGAGGGTTTGACCTTCTCAAGATAAGTACATTTATTTATTTCCCTACTCCTTCTCACCATCTCCAGCCTTTGTTTCTTTCAGAAACAGAATGTAAAGAATGTTTTCAGTTTATCAACAGATTGGGCAAATGAATTTGTAGCTGTCCTATTACTGCTGAAATACTGATGAAAATCAAGTGTTAGCTACTCTCAACGGGGCAGAACTGTAAGTAAGAGGATTCTCTCCTGAAAATCACCCTTCTGAAATTTCCAACACAATTTGGGCCAAAGAGTTTAAAGAAAATATGTGTGTGTACCTGCATGCTCAGTCACGTCAGTCGTGTCCAACTCTTTGCAACCTTATGGACTGTAGCCCGCCAGGCTCCTCTGTCCATGGGATTCACCAAGCAAGAACACTGGAGTGGGTTGCCATTTCCTTCTCCAGAGGATCTTCCCAACCCAGGGATCAAACCCACATCTCCTGCATTACAGGCAGATTCTTTACCCGCTGAGACATATGGGAAGCCCAAAGAAGGAATTATGTGTAATTCTATCTAAATCACAAAATTCATTCTAAGTAAAAAGGTCACTCATCTTAGAACATTGAAATTCACACACACACACACACACACACACACACACACACACATGTACTTAAATTAGACAGCTAAGCATACATGACTGACTCTGTACTAAGTTATCTGGAACTTTAAATACCTTTACTTCGTGATCACATTTTAGCTCACACCTGCTGACAGTGGATGAAACACTGAGCAAACCCAGCCCTATCGGACACAGCCATCGCCTAAAGGACTTCCAGCAAGTGAAGGAGACAGGCAAAGAAGCTAAACCCAAAGCCCACCAAGGGAGCGTTCCTTGCATTTCTTGTCCATCATTACAGGGAATTTTCTGCGGGCAGGAGAAAATTGAAATGGACCATCTGTCACCGGAGACTTCACTAAAGAAACACACTTTCAGCAAAATGGTAAGTTTTCAGAAATTATTTTGAAGCAGCTTGGCACTATGCATTGGAACCAGAAGCATCTTAGAGAGCAAACTTTGGAGCGAAGGTCAGAAAGAGGATGTCAGCAGAGATGCAGCCCAGGAAAGATGGATGGGCTGCCTCCAAGATACAGAACTTAAGGGAAAATTAATAAAGAAAGTTGGAGGAGCCAGGAAAGTTATGTTAAAAGCAGCACTTCCAGGTGAAATAATTAGAAAGGAAGGGGAGATGTGTCAATGATCAAGAACATTAGGCTGCAAAGGAAATGGAGAAGAGAATTCCTTGAGTGAGAGTTCATTTAATGAGGTGCTGGAGGACTGATATTTATCTAGGATTCTCAGGCTCTTGGTCTCCCAAAACAAAATGATTTAGGAATTATTCATACATTTTGCTAAATCCTGTTGCATAAGACCTAGACAACTTTCCCCCAATCTTTTTAAGAAAATGGCTGTGGATATTGAAAGAAGTGATCAATTCAGCAGAATGCGGCAAACCTAGGTGGCTCGGATAGTAAAGAACCCGCCTGCAATGCAGGAGGCTTGGGTCTGACCTCTGGGTCGGGAAGATTCCCTGGTGAAGGGAAGAGCAACGGACTCAAGTGTTCTTGCTGAAGAATCCCATGGATTTAGAAAGCTGGTGGGAAACAGTCCCTGCGGTCCCAAAGGTCCCAGTCTTTGGGTCGGACAAGGCTGAGCAACTCACACTTTCACACTTAGGAGAAAGCTCAAGCCTTTCTGTAGCGATTGGGAAGATGTTAGATGATGTATTACCATGCTCCAGCCAGTTTCAGGAGATGCGGAGTAAGACAGAAGCTTTAAGGAGGACATAGGATGTTCACAGTCAGGCATCAGACCCTTATCTTAACAAACAAATTTTCCATTACAGTGACTGAGAAAGTCCCGTCACGTGAATGCGCTTGGGTGAGATGCACAGATGAGACCTGTCTGAAGTCACTCGTCTGCTGCAGGAAACCCTACCTGTCCCTCACTCGCCTGCACCCAGCAGTAGTCACAGACACTGGGGACAGGATCTGGGCAGGGAGAGTGACACGGCCACTCACACCGTCCCCTGGAGCAGCCCTGCTGGAGGTCCCCCGACCCCTGCTCCCGCTCTCCCCTCCCACTTCGGGTCCACAGAGCCCTGCTTGTCCACAGCCCCCCGGATCCAGCCCGACAGGACCGCTAGGCGCTGCCCACTGAGGGGCTTCCTGCCCCAGTGGAATTCTGTGACCGTGATGTTCAAAGATGTCTTCCCTCCTCCTTGTTCTCATGAACACTTTCTCTGTTCATAAAATACTAACAAAATCGTGTGTTGGAAAATAACCATGGTCATGTTCAGCCCCTGCACTTTGAATGACCAAATGCTCATAGGTCACCAAGCCAGCCGTGGGTGGGTCAGGATCCAATACATCATCCTTCTTCTCTCAAAGCACCCAGGATGGCATGGAAACCAGCCTGAGTGTCTAGGTAACAAAAAAGTGGACTCAGACCAATGGCAGAAGGACAAACACATCATTTATATGATATACATGTCCTCCTATCAGTATCCATCCATCCACCTATCCAGCGGCTTTATCTATGTATCCGTATATCTATCCATCCATCCATCTACTTTATCTATCTACCTATTACAGCCCTTTTAAATCAATTACACACAAGAAGATAACTTGAAACCTCTCGAATACTTTTCTTTACTCCCCATGTTAAGAAAAACAGTTGAAACAATTCAGTTTCAGACAAATAGTAGAGAGACTTCTTTCCTAAGGTTAAAAGAGAAAATGAAAATAAAATGATAAAGTTTTGCCACTTAAACATGCTCTAAAGGTCAGTCGTATATTTTCAAATACCACCAGAAAATTTAGCATGAAGCTTTAAATTACCACTAAGCCACAGCAGAGGATTACCTTCCCGAGGCTGGATGGGGCAGCGCGTAAACCCAAAATAGCAGTGCAACCTTTTTGTGTTTTGTTTCACGTGGACTTTTGCTCAAACCTTCTTCTTCCTTCATGGAGTGGGATCTCAGCTCTCCAAAGAGTTGCCAGTGTTATTTTCAAACATTCACAGTAAATAAGAACACACTCAACAGAAGAGTTCTTCACTCTACTTTATGCTAAGTTATAAAAATAAAATAAAGTATTTTCTTAGTAAGTTTGCTGAGAAGTTTCATCATGCTCCTTTAATTTCTAATGGTAGTGTTTTAATAACCTTTTAAAGTCAAATGCATTATAAATTTCAGCATCTTCATCTGCCCCCCCAACCCCCCAACCC
>SJYX01022317.1:305888-404327 GCA_006410675.1 Oreotragus oreotragus | reverse complement strand
AAAAAAAAAAAAAAAATACGATCCCGGGTGGAGGGAAATTAACCACATGAGCCCTCTGCCCAGGTGCCGCTGCCGGCTTCAGTGGTCAAGCCTTGATCAGGTAGCAGCTCGGCAGGGAACAGATGGCAAGGTCCAGATCTTGTAAAGTTAGGAAGTCGGTGCCAAGACTGTTTGTGGGGTGGGGCAGCAAGCAGGGTGCTCCTCCCCACCCCTGAGTGGGAGGGAAGCAGAAAGGGAGAGACCAGGACATAGGGGACAAAGAGGAGGAGACGGGGCAGGACATGCCAGTCCATAAAACTATCCAGGGAGGCAGCTTGGGGTGGCGGCGGGAGAAGCCCCTAATCTCAATTTTCTAGTTCCCTCCATATTAGTCCCGTTGCTGTTGTGGGCTTCCCTGCCCTGGTGGCTTAGACAGTAAAGAATCTGCCTGCAATGCAGGAAACCTGGGTTCGATCCCTGGGTAGGGAAGATCCCCTGGAGGAAGGCATGGCAACCCACTCCAGTATTCTTGCCTGCTGCATCCCCATGGACAGAGGAGCCTGGGAGGCTACAGTCTATGGGGTCACAAAGAATCAGACACGACTGAATGACTAAACGCACAGCACAGCCCTGCTGCTGTAACAAATTATAAAACAAAACAAAAACTTAGTGGCTTCAAACAACACAAACTTACTCGTTAAAAGTTCTGAATGTAAGAAGTTCACACTGAGTCCCACGGGGCTACAATCAAGGCGTCAGGAGGACTGGACTGGCCCTGCCGCATACCCTGGGGAAGCTGCTTCTTACTCTCGAAGCTCCTGTAGGGGCCCTGTCTTGCCTGACTCGAGGCCACGCCCTCCGACCTGCTCTCACCAGCGGGGCAGGTGAGATCACCTCCTCCAGCCGTGATCGTCCAGCCTCCCACCTATAAGACCCGTGTGACTGCACTGGACACACCTGGATAATCCATCCCGAAATCCTTCGCTGGATCTTTACAGAGTCCCTACTGCCACATACAGGGAGGTGCATGAGGGTCGCAGTATTAGGATGTGGTCGCCTCGCCCCCTCCCCACCCTTCTCTGATCTCTCACCAGCGCTCCCATCGTCTGCACTCAACCAAGGTCTGAGGAAGCTCCTGATGCGGCCTGTGGGGTTCGGCACCTCAGGGCACGGACCAGGGTCAAGAGGTAACAGTAGAGGACATTACAGCTAAAATAAGAGAAATGTATTTTCTGAAGAGTTCTGGAAGTCCAGGATCATAGTGTCCCCAAGGCTGGTTTCTGGCGAAGCCACCTCCCTGGTCTGAGATGTGTTGCCACGTGGCCTCCTGTCTGCGTGAGAAAGTGGAGAGTGGGGCTGCCTCACCTTTATGACCTCAGTGACCTCAGGAACCTCTTCAAAGGCCTCACTTCCATATACTACCACACTGGGGTTAGGTCTTTAATGTATGAATTTGTGGGGATGGGGGGAAAATTCACTCTGTAACAAATGAGAACAGTACTTTTGTGAGCACACAGAATTTGAAATTGTATGTGTTGGGATCATTTCCCCTGGTGGCTCAGAGGTTAAAGCATCTGCCTGCAGTGAAGGAGACCTGGGTTCGATCCCTGGGTCGGGAAGATCCCCTGGAGAAGGAAATGGCAACCCACTCCAGTATTTTTGCCTGGAGAATCCCACGGACGGAGGAGCCTGGTGGGCTACAGTCCATGGCGGGGTTGCAAAGAGTCGGACACGACTGAGTGACTTCACTTCACTTCACATCCAAAAGTATGACTGTGTGCATGCTAAGTAGCTTCAGTTGTGTCTGACTCTGCAACTCCATGGACTGCAGCCTGCCAGGCTCCTCTGTCCATGGGATTTCCCAGGCAAGAATACTGGAGTAGGTTGCCATTTCCTCCTCCAGGGGATCTTTACAACCCAGGGAACAAACCCATATCCCCTGCATTGGCAGGTGGGTTCTTTACCACTTGTACCACCTGGGAAGCCCCAAAGTATGATTTCATATATACAGTTGACAAAGAGAGCACCAGAGAATTGAAAAATACCCATTCATGATTATCTGAAAATTGGACTTGCACACACGAACGATCCATGTGCCCTATTTGCTCCCGGTGGATTAGAAGCTGTGAATTTTTCTGAAGGGTGGCATAAAGCCGTCAAAGCCCTCTCATCAATCTCAAAGAAACTCTCTGGTAAACCAGTGAATCTTTTTTCCAGGAAGATGCATAAAATAATGCCCTCCCTTC
This sequence comes from Oreotragus oreotragus, assembly GCA_006410675.1. Classification (NCBI taxonomy): domain Eukaryota; kingdom Metazoa; phylum Chordata; class Mammalia; order Artiodactyla; family Bovidae; genus Oreotragus; species Oreotragus oreotragus. The sequence goes on along the minus strand of SJYX01022317.1, from coordinate 402,102 downwards.
AACATTCATTTTCCATCTGGAAAAAAAAAAAATTACAAAAAAGAGACCAAAGTCTAAATACACTCACAGGATTAAAAAGACACAATCCAGTGGCAGAGGAAGCCAGCTAGGACTCTAGTCGTGTTTACTGAGCACATACTATATCCTAGGCCCTGAGATCAGGGCTGTACAATCCAGTCCACACACCTGTGGATTTCACGTTCTAGTGAGAAAACGTGATCAACAAGTAAGCAAAGTCGCTGCAGACTCTGAAGGGAACACACTCTATGATGGGCACGCCCTGTATGGGGAGACTGGGCAGTCTCCAGAAGTGGCTGGTCAGTGATGGCCCTGCTGACACTCGGATCAAGAACCAAAGACGAAAAAGAGTTGGTCCTGCCAGAAGTGAGGAAGGAAAGCCCAAACATTCAGGTGAGAGCAGAACCTGGGTGTGCAAAAAGGACTGCTCGGAGTCTCCAGGCCAACCCAGAAGGAGCTTTTCTTCCCTGTTTTCTCATTGGAGCGAACATGATGCACATCCAGGAGCCTCTCTGGAATCACATTCCACGGGATAACACGCAGACTCCCTTCCTAGGCCCAGCTTTGGTGGAGAGTGAACTGGGGCCTCACCCCCGGCCACCCCATACACGGAAATGTTCAGGGAGCCTGGAATGCGACACGTGCTCATCAATTTAGTCCCTCACAATTTCTGTGGTAAGAGAATGCTCTGTAAATCCTGGGGGCCAAATCTGACAAACTATCCAAGACTATATCACAGAGGAACCAAACCACCACTGCCATCCTCACCATCTATGAATATAAACTTTCATTCTGGGGAAATTAAGAAAAGAAACTAGGTATTTCTGGAATCTTACCTATGACCCCTGGACTGTCTGTAGTTTTAAGATATTGTAAGATTAAAGACATTGCAGAGGGTCAGGAAAATCCATGGTGTTCTTTTCGATGATATAAGTAAGAAGTACTACCACTGTTGTTTAAATGATTATTTTACTCTTGATTGGTTAATGGCAATTTTTTTGAATAAATTTACTTTAGATCACCAATTCTGATAGTTTTAGAAACGCTATTCTAAATATAAACATGATTTTCAATTAATTAGCAAATCCCCTTTTGTTTTTTTCCTGTCTCATACGTACTAATTTTGAGTCGCTTCAAGTTATAAAAAAGTATGCATTTCATATTATGTTTTTATCACTTGTCAAAGATCAAATAGTGCTAATGAGGGGAAGGAAGGAAATCAATATGAAATACGGTGTCTAAGATGTGTTTTATCCAAAAATAAAAGGTTAGAGGGAAAAAGGCCAAGCCCCTTCAGGAAGAGACTTGATGAGTGTTGAATTCAGATAACACCTTCCAAACCAAATACTTTCATGCTTGCACAAAGTTTCAAAGGAGAGACAGTAGCTACTTGTATTAACATAGACAGGAAAGCCCTTTTTGAAATTTCTCATGAACCAAAGGGATGGAAACCTAAGGAGAGGAAAGCACCCATTGCTTACAAATAAAAGTAGACAATTCAAGCTAGAGGGAGCAGAAAGGGCCCAGAGGATTCAGGGATGTCCCAGAGAAGCCAAGGGAAAAGATGCAGCCAGAACCCAGGAGGAACGAGAACCAACTGGACCGATACGTGCAGCTGTGGAGACTGTGCACAGATGCGCCTGGCCGCCACTCGCCACGCAGCTGGGCAGGGGTCCCCAGTATCTGCACTTCAGTTCAGTTCAGGGCACCTCAGTCACTCAGCCGTGTCCAGCTCTTTTCGACCTCATGAATCGCAGCACGCCAGGCCTCCCTGTCCATCACCAACTCCCGGAGTTCACTCAGACTCACATCCATCGAGTCAGTGATGCCACCCAGCCATCTCATCCTCTGTTGTCCCTTTCTCCTCCTGCCCCCAATCCCTCCCAGCATCAGAGTCTTTTCCAATAAGTCAACTCTTTCCATGAAGTGGCCAAAGTCCTGGAGTTTCAGCTTTAGCATCATTCCTTCCAAAGAAATCCCAGGGCTGATCTCCTTCAGAATGGACTGGTTGGATCTCCTTGCAGTCCAAGGGACCCTCAAGAGTCCTCTCCAACACCACAGTTCAAAAGCATCAATTCTCCAGCGCTCAGCTTTCTTTATAGTCCAACTCTCACATCCCTACATGACCACTGGAAAAACCATCTGCACTTTGGCTTTCTTTAATTTCAGTAACCAGAGGTCATCCTTGGTGGGAGAACATTACATTGAAATTTTACAAAAATAAACAGTTCAGAAGTTTTCAATTGTGAACATTCTGAGTCCCATGATGAAATCTCAAGATGTCAGGTTTTTTCCACAAAAATAGGAGTTGTCCCCTTGTCTAGCAAGTTCCAACTGTTAGTCATGAAAATAGAAGTCATCCCCTTGTCCAGCGAGTCCCAACGGTTAGTCACTTAGCAGCCACTTGTTTTCCAGACCGACTCCGACAGTAACACAGTGCTTGTGTTCAAGTGACCTTTTTTTACTTAACAGTGACCCCAAAGCTCAGGAGAAACGATGCTGGCAATTCAGATATGCCCAAGAGAAGCCGGAAAGTGCTTCCTCTAAGTGAAAAGGTAAAAGTTCTTGACTAAGATCTATGGTAAGAATGAATCTTCTAGCCATGAAACTGTGAAGGAGGAAAAAGAAATCTGTCTGAGTTTTGTTGTCACACCTCAAAATGCCAAAGTTACAGCCACAGTGTGATAGTAGTTAAGATGAAAAGGCATTAAATTTATACCATATGATATTTTGAGAGAAAAAGAGAAAGGCCACACTCACATAAATTTTATTATAGTATATTAATATAATTGTCCTAGTTCATAATTAGCTATGGTTGTTAACCTCTTCAGTTCAGTTCAGTTCAGTCGCTCAGTCGTGTCCGACTCTTTGCGATCCCATGAATTGCAGCATGCCAGGCCTCCGTGTTCATCACCATCTCTCAGAGTTCACTCAGACTCACGTCCATCGCGTCCGTGATGCCGTCCAGCCATCTCATCCTCTGTCATCCCCTTCTCCTCCTGCCCCCAATCCCTCCCAGCATCAGAGTCTTTTCCAATGAGTCAACTCTTCGCATGAGGTGGCCAAAGTACTGGAGTTTCAGCTTTAGCATCATTCCTTCCAAAGAATGGACTGGTTGGATCTCCTTGCAGTCAAAGGGACTCTCGAGTCTTCTCCAACATCACAGTTCAAAAGCATCAATTCTTCGGTGCTCAGCCTTCTTCACAGTCCAACTCTCACATCCATACATGACCACAGGAAAAACCATAGCCTTGACTCAGTTTCAGTTTAGTCGCTCAGTCGTGTCCGACTCTTCACGACCCCATGAATCGCAGCACGCCAGGCCTCCCTGTCTATCACCATCTCCCGGAGTTCACTCAAACTCGCGTCCATTGATTCCGTGATGCCACGTCATCTGCAGTTTCCGGTAGCCACTGAGGGTCCCAGAACATACCCCCTATACATAAGAGGGAACTGCTATGGCAGGAGGGTAACAGGCATGCCTCTAGTTCACAGGACTGCAGGGACACAGGTGTTGAACATAATTATCCCAGAATATGGAGCCTACAGAATGCATTTACTATTATTCATCAAGTATCAAAGGACCAGGGTTCTGCATAATAAAAGACCCTTCTCAATTCCAATCTAACCTAAAACACACTCTTTTGAACTGGACTGAGGCATGGCCATGCCCCTGCATCGAACTGTGAGCAGGAAGTCGAAGCAGCAGAGCAAACACAACAGCCCTCGAAGAGGGAAGCAGGGCAGGACCCAGGACCAGCCCCAGACGGAATCGGGAGTCCTCCCTACAGGGCACTGAGCCCAGAGCCGGCGGTGACCCTTGAGCAGCCGACAGCCTGGGTGCACGTCAGGCTCCAGGCTTTGCAGGACTGACCTGGGAACCCACACGATGAGTGAGAGTTCAGTTCAGTTCAGTCGCTCAGTTGTGTCTGACTCTGTGACCCCATGGACTGCAGCACACCAGGCTTCCCTGTCCATCACCAACTCCCGGAGTTTCCTCAGACTCAAGTCCATTGAGTCAGTGGTGCTAGTCTCAAATACAAAATCTTCTGAGTAAACACCAGGGTTCCCCAAACTGCCTTCCAAGTTCNTCAGTTGTGTCTGACTCTGTGACCCCATGGACTGCAGCACACCAGGCTTCCCTGTCCATCACCAACTCCCGGAGTTTCCTCAGACTCAAGTCCATTGAGTCAGTGGTGCTAGTCTCAAATACAAAATCTTCTGAGTAAACACCAGGGTTCCCCAAACTGCCTTCCAAGTTCATGTCTAAGAAAGGAAGCAGTTACTAATACAACAAAAGACTCAGACTAACATCCAGGAGAATCAAACTGTCAAGAGAACAAATTAGTGCTCAAAAAAAAAAAAAAGTAACAGTTTTACACCCCAACTCTGGTCCTGGAGGTGAATGCTAATAACATGAAGAAATTAGGTGTGAGCGTGACATTTCATGCAGCATGTTCATCCTTTCAAAACGGGCTTTCCTGGTGGCTGAGATGGTAAAGAATCTGCTTGCCAATGCAAGAGACCCAGGTTCGATCCCTGGCTTGGGAAGACCCCCTGGAGAAGGAATGGCAACCTACTCTAGTATTCTTGCCTGGAGAATTCCATGAACAGAAGAGCCTGGTCGCAAAGAGTCAGGTACAACTGAGCGACTAACACACACACACACATCCTCTCAAAGGGACGTCAGTTCTCATCCAGGTTTCTTTGAATATTTGTCTGCCATGGAGTAGCCCCAAAGAGTTTAGAGCTTTCAAGTAAAATTTCCATTATAAAAGTCCAGGTTTCACTGTGCTCAAATCCTGATCTTGAAGACAGCTCATTAGATATTTCAATCACATTCAATAGTTCCCTGAATTGTCTTCTTTTCAGTACACCAATTTTTTTTCTCTAATTATATTGATTTTAGCAAACTGCAATATCCATCTGAGCTGCCTTTCAAATATGAACAGCAAAAACTTTCACTGAAAGGGAAAAACAGGAGTTTTGTGCTTCAGCAATATGCATGATTCCCCCCCTCGCCCCCTCCAAACTTTCTGCAAGAGAAAAGTGGGCATTACAGGAAAGTAAAACCTGCCTGATGAAATGATGGGATTCTGAAAAGTAAACAGCCACTTCAATTCCAGGAAATCAAAGTTATCATCTTAAGTGTTCATTATTCTCCTTGCCTGAAAACTAGGTAAAAATCAAGGGTTGGACCTATATTTACAGTTTCACATTAATGCCTCCAAGGGTGATCAGGCGACAAATCAAAACCGAAGTGACGTTTTACAATCAAGCCATGGAGTATTGTCATCAGCCACACAGAAGAGCAGCCTGTCACTCGACTGGGAATTCCCTTCCTTTTAGAGACAGAATACATTTCTGTACAAGCGACATGGCCACCCTCAAATGGATTCCCGTTTCCAGCACTTAACTCCACACCACTTCTTCTGTCTCCAGCCAAGACCCGGCTCTTGGACTGCAGACCCATCATTCCAAGAGTCAGCATGATACAAGCACCCTAATGTCATTCATGCATGTATGCATGCATGCATAGACTTTTGATAATAGTGAACAAAAATTATAAAAAAAAATCTTGGCCACACCTCCCAGCAGGTGGGATCTTAGCTCCCTGACTAGGTGGATTGAACCTGTACCCCTGCACTGGAAGAAGGAGTCTTAACCAGTGGACTGCTGAGGAAGCCTCTTCAATAAAAACATACTGAGCCCAGAAATAAAGCCATATATCAACTGACATTCAGCAAGGATGCCAAGAATATACAGTGATATTCAACAAGGATGCCAAGAATATACAATGGGTGAACAGAGTCTCTCCAACAAATGGAAAACTGGATATCCACATACAGAAGAATGAAACCGGACCTTTATCTTATACCACACACAAAAATCAACTCTAAGTGGATTTAAGACTTAAAACTTTAAAACTCNGTGAGCAGGCAGCTGGAGCTGGGCTAAGGAGCTATGTGTGAGAAGCACAGAATCTGAATTCAAGAGCATCTGACAGCCTAGAAGGATGGGGCAGTTCTAAGATGAGGTTTTACAGGAACGAGAGATACGGTTTTAAAGCACTTGCTGTGAAAAAGTCTTAAGGATTTTACTCAAACTCAGCCTTTATGAGGAATAAGAGGGACTTCCCTGGTGACCATTGGATAAGATTCCGCACTTCCAATGCAGGAGGCACAGGTCTGATCGCTGCTCAGGGAACTAAGATGCCACATGCCGCAAGGTGTGGTCAAAAAAAGAATATGATAGACCTGCCCTGTATGTTAAGGGCATCTTGACTACCTCAGTAGGAATATAGGGTCCAGCGACTCACTGCTCAGAGTACACCTGGATTCTGCTTCTTGTACCTATCCCCAAGGTATAATGAATCAATTTGGAACCTGTAAGAAGTAACCCAAATGAGGAGGGTACTGGAAACCTTGGCCTGCATGGAATAGTCAAGGATAAATCAGTTCTCTTTATTTCATTCATTTGTGGCTGTGCTGGGTGTTTGTTGCTGTGCGTAGACTTTCTCTAATTGCGGCAAGCAGGGGCTACTCCTCTCTAGTTGAAGGGTGTGGGTTTCTCATTGTAGCAGGTTTCAGTAGTTGTGGCACGGCATGTGGAATCTTCTAGGACCAGGGATTGAACCTGTGTCCCCTGCATTGGCAGATGGGTTCTTAACCACTGGACCACCAGTGGTTGTAGTCCCTTTATTATTTATTTTATTGAAGAGTAGTTGATTTGCATTGTGTTAATTTCTACTGCACAGCCAAGTGATTCAGTTATAAATATATATATTTTTTCATATTCTTTCCCACTATAGTTTATCACAGGATATTGAATACAGTTCCCTGTGCTATATAGTAGGACTCTTTAAGTGTTCTCTTTAAGTAGCTCTCTTTAAGTGTTCAAAGAACTGACATGGAAAAGAAATTAGAGTATCTGATTCGAGAAAGAAGAATCAAGTCCAGGTGAAAACTGTGGGGAAGNGTTCCCTGTGCTATATAGTAGGACTCTTTAAGTGTTCTCTTTAAGTAGCTCTCTTTAAGTGTTCAAAGAACTGACATGGAAAAGAAATTAGAGTATCTGATTCGAGAAAGAAGAATCAAGTCCAGGTGAAAACTGTGGGGAAGGTCTCACCTAAGACCTAGGTCTTAGCTAAGAATTTTCTTGTGATAGTGGAACAGAGTGGCTCAGGTGTGGGTTCCTGTCCTTTGATGGTACAGAAGCAGAGACTCAACACTTACCTTGTGGGGATGGTGTCAGAGCTAAGCGATGGGCTGTGTTGTGGTGGATCAGTGAAGGGAGGGGCCAGACGACTGCCCTCTGAGATGTGAGAATTTGCTATCGGCTAGGCTTGTGTCCTGGCGGCTCCAGTCACAAACCCTCCCAGGATTGTGACTGCTCTCTCACCTTGTCATTTCTCTTGCAGGGAAACAAGGCCAGAGGTCATTTCTCCTCTTCAAGAGAACTCTGCATCCCTGTATGAGCTCGGGACCTGGAACCCAGAAGTTACTCTGTCTTTGGAGGGGAACTTGAACTTAGAGGACATTCTCTACCTGGGGGACACAGGTGACCTTGATGAGGCTCTGTACGTGGAAGAAACTGAACCATTGGAGGAGACGCTGCACATCGAGGAAACCAGGGCGCCGGATGAGTCCCTGTACCTGGAGGAGCCAGTGAAGCCAGAGGAGGCTTTATATGTGGAAGAGCCGGCGAAGCCGGAGGGGGTGTTATACGTGGAAAAGCCCGTGAAGACTGCAAGCCCAGAGCAGACAGTTCATGCGGGAGACACACTCCTGAGCGAGGCGAAGTCTAACCCCAAGGAGAGCCTCCAAGCCGGGCCAAGTCCCAGCACAGAGGGGAGCCTGAGCATAGAGGACCTGGAATTGCTGGAGGGGCGTTTCCAGCAGTGCATTGAAGCCGTGGCCCAGCTGGAAGAGGAGAGGGATCAGCTCATCCATGAGCTTGTACTGCTCCGGGAGCCTGCCCTGCAGGAGGTGCAGCAGGTCCACCGGGATATCCTGGCTGCCTACAAACTGCACGCCCAGGCAGAGCTCGAGAGGGATGGGCTGAGGGAGGAGATCCGGCTGGTCAAGCAGAAGCTGTTCAAGGTGACCAAAGAGTGTGTGGCCTACCAGTACCAGCTGGAGTGCCGCCGGCAGGACGTGGCCCAGTTTGCCGATTTCCGGGAAGCACTGACCACTCGGGCAGCCCAGCTCTCAGAGGAACTAACCCAGCTCCGGGAGGCCTATCAGAAGCAGAAGGAGCAGTTACGGCAACAGCTCGAAGCACCTCCGAGTCAGAGGGATGGGCACTTTCTCCAGGAGAGCCGGCGGCTCTCTGCCCAGTTCGAGAGTCTCATGGCAGAGAGCCGCCAGGGCCTGGAGGAAGAGTATGAGCCTCAGCTGCTGCGGCTCCTAGAGAGGAAAGAAGCTGCGGCCAAAGCTTTGCAGAAAACCCAGGCCGAGATCCAGGAGATGAAGGAGGCCCTGAGACCTTTGCAGGCAGAAGCCCAGCAGCTCCACCTGCAAAACAGGAACCTGGAGGACCAGATCACCCTTGTGAGGCAAAAGCGGGATGAGGAGGTGCAGCAGTACCGGGTAGGCCCACTGGGCATGGGAGGAAGGACAGTCTTTTAGTCTAGGGAGGATAAGGGGACTGGGCCAAATGTCTTTGGGCTGAAGGATGCTAGCATATGTGAAGTGAAATCACTCAGTCGTGTCTGACTCTTTGCGACCCCATGGACTGTAGCCTACAAGGCTCCTCTCCATGGAATTTACCAGGCCAGAGTACTGGAGTGGGTTGCCATTTCCTTCTCCAAGGGATCTTCCCGACCCAGGGATCAAACCCAGGTCTCCTGCATTGCAGGCAGACACTTTACCATCTGAGCCACCGGGCTAGCATAGGTGGCTAGCATAGGAAGAGNGCCAGAGTACTGGAGTGGGTTGCCATTTCCTTCTCCAAGGGATCTTCCCGACCCAGGGATCAAACCCAGGTCTCCTGCATTGCAGGCAGACACTTTACCATCTGAGCCACCGGGCTAGCATAGGTGGCTAGCATAGGAAGAGCAATTTGTTTCATGAGCCAGTCACTCACTTCTTTAAGCCATTTTCCATTTCATTCATTCAGGCCTGCTAGGGCTGAAAGTTAACCTGCACTCTTAGTTTCCATGACACTTTTACACCAATGATCTTCATTAATCCTCCAAGTCAACTATTATCATTTTTTTTAGATGAGGAAACTGAGGCCCAATGAGTCGGAGTAATTTGAACTCTAGTCTGACTGATCCCAAATATTTCAGTGCTCTTTCCACAGCACCATTTTCCAATTCTGAGTGAATCGCCCTTGGGTTTAGATAGAGCAGGAGGGAATGAGGCCAGGTAGAATTCTTTTTCTCCCCTCCCCGGTATTCACTCTCAAGTCCCACCTATCTGATCTCTGCTTTGAAGTTTTCCAGTCTTAAAAAGCTGGGATGAAATCTATAAACCTCTATCCCTCCTTTTCCTTTTTTGTGCATTTGTCACCATTTCAATCGTATTCAAGTTATTTCTGATTGTGAGCCAGTCCTAATCCCTTTTAGAACAAAATGGGATCTAAACACTAAGTGCATAAACAGTTCTCTCTCCCCCACAGACTGAGCTTTCAGAAGGTAGGGAGTATGGTTTACTTATCTCTGCCACCAGGCTGAGTCTGCATCAGTTAAGTGCTGACTTCTGTGCTGCTGGGCGCCATAAGCCCAAACTGTGGGGCTTTTCACAGCAGTATTTTTGTCTTTTGAAACAGTTTTTGGATGAACTTAAAAATTCCAGAGATTTTGACTTACCCATTAAGGAAGATGTCCTCTGTTGAAAATGGCTGCATTCACTTCACCGAAGATTTTGCCAAGCTTTCTATAGCTTATATTATGAAAAGAATAGGGTTTTGGGGTCATAGTATTGAATGCTTTCAAGCTATACATATTTACTCACCCAACACTGCCCTCCACCTCCACTGCACTTTTTATTGGGTCATAATCTAGTGAAAGGGTGGTAATTATTTTTTCATAAACAAATACTATTCTTGACACCTGATACTCAGTCAGATGTTACTTTAATAACTGTAACCCAGGGTAGAAAGTAACATGTGATTTAAGAGAGGTACAGATAAGAGTGCTATGGGATAACGAGATTATTTTTAGCCATGGATTAAATCAGAGAACCTGTAACAGAAGACAGTGTTATTTAAGTACTTAAGTATAGGCAAGATCTAGACCAGTGCTGTCCAACATAAATATAATGCAAACCTCAAGTATCATTTAAAATTTTCTAATAGCCACATAAAAGAGAAATAGGGGAAGGTAATTTTAACATATTATTTAGTCCAACAGATATAAAAATATAATTAGTAACTCGGCTGCAGGTGAAAGGTGAAAAACTGAGAGGTGAGTTGAACTGTGAAGGTAGGTCAGGGCAGATCCCATTAGACTTCGAAATCCAGCCTAAGGAGTTTGGACTTTATTCAGTGGTCAGTTGGCTCCTTAAAGAAATTTAAGGGATTAACATGATCCTCGCTCTTTTTTTAGTTAAAAAATGTATTTATTTCTGGCTACACTGGGTCTTTGGTGCTGCATGTAGGCTTTCTCCAGTCGTAGTGAGCAGGGGCTACTCTAAATCGCAGTGCACGAGATCCTTGTTGTGCTGGCTTCTCCTTTGGGAGCACAGGCTCTATGGAGGCACAAGGGCTTCAGCAGTCACGGCTCTTGGGCTCTAGAGCAGGGGCTCAGTAGCGGTGGCCATGGGGACAGTCGCTCGAGCATGCGGAATCTTCCTGGGCCAGGGCAGGCAGATTCTTAACTACTTGACCACCAGAAGTCCCCCTTGCTCTCCTCTTAGAAACATTACTGGTGGCAGTGTGTAAAATGGGCTAGAGACCGAGAGGCAAGGGAGACTGATTAGGAAACTACTACAGGTAAGAGGAAACAACAGTAGCAAAAGAAAAGGAAGGGAAGCGAGAACGAATGCAGCATAGTTTTGACTACAGAATGAGCAGGCAGAGAGGTGAGAAGTCAGAGGATGCTTAGATTTCAGACAAGGCTAACTCAGATGGCGATGCACTAAGTAGGGAATTCTTGGGATCAGAATTTCCTTATATAGTGTTAGAATTCTAGAACTGTTTCCCCAGTGACTTGCATCACTATACTGGATTTCAGATTTGATTATCTGTGCAGCTTTCCAAAGATCACTCTATGAGAAACAACCCTGATGAAAGTCTATTTCTATACCACAATTAAAGTAGGAAAAAAGGTCTGAATGAAATAATTCTTTCTGAAATGACTTTTTCCTAAACTGTTTGCCAAAGGCCATGCATGGCATCTGATTACTTTTCAAGGGTACACCTCACCCTGGTGACTTTAAATTTGCTTTCATCACCATCACCCATTCATTCAACAAATATTTAGCCTACTTTTTTTTGTGCCAGGCAATGAGCTATGTGGTGGCACGAGATAACTCATGGTGAGGGGTTAGGAGTGGCGGACGGTCACTGTCCTCAAAAAGTTTATAGTTCACTTAAAAAATAAATTAAACAAAAAGAAATTAAAAAACAGAAAAAGAACCAAAAAGAAAAAAATTAATGATAAACAAGTTTATAATACAGGAAGGGTACGAGATAAAACTTCCTAAAATCTAAGACATCTGGATCTAAGTATGTAAAGTGTGAGTTTTAGAATCAATGAAATAATTAACATGCTTCAATGTGATAGCCAATGTAATAGTTGTAGGAATAAAACATTGTACTGATGAAGGTTTAATTACCCTTGGGGAAATAAGGGGGAAATTTCACACAAGGATTAAAAATAGCTAGCATGTACTTGAAGTTCTTTACATGTAATAATTCATTTAATTCTTACCTCTGAGATAGGTATAACTATTGTCACCATTTGAGAAACAAGTAAACAGGTGAGTCACAGAAGTCATTTGTCCAGGGTTACACAGCTAGGAAGGGATGGAGGTGGGATGTAACCCTGGGAAATCCAGTTCAAGTTCACGCTACAAGGTGTTTGAGCTGAGTCTTAAAGAATGAATTCACTGTGTAGACAAGGGACGAAGACCATTCTAGGCCAAGGGAACAGCTCATAAAGCTCATAAAGCATGAAAACACAGACGTTATGGGAAATGTGGCTGAACCATAACAACTCTGAGAAGTGTAAGAGGCTGGAGAAGTAGCATGGGGCCAGATTGTAAAGGGCTTTATGTATTCTTTAGGTCAGTGGTTTTCCTAAAAAGGTTTTCTTCAAAGCCACAGACTTTCCCCCCAAAACAATGTTATATGGAATAGCAACATGTAAACATAAAAAAACACAAAACACCCCACAGGTAAAAGTAGAGCTACTAACTAAAGAGTGACAAGTACACTCCAGCCACAGCCCCCTCCGGGGGTTTCATGGAAAACAGTTTGAAGACCATTTAAGTCTGCCTATCTATGTATCTGGGCCTCCCAGGTGGAGCTAGTGGTAAAGAATTCGCCTAGCAGTGTAGATGTTAAGAGATATGGGTTCGATCCCTGGGTCAGGAAAATCCCCTGGAGGAGGGCATGGCAACCCACTCCAGTATTCTTGCCTGGAGAACCCCACGGACAGAGGAACCCGGCAGACTACAATCCATAGGGTTGCACGCTATTGAAGCAACTTAGCACCCATGCATCTATGTTATCTATCTCTACTTTTGTATCTATTTATGTGAAGGCAGTAAAGCAATTGTTAAAGAGTATAAGCTCTAAGCTAATGGCAAATCCTGGGTCTACCACTAACTGTGAAACCTTGGACAAATTATTTAACCTGTGGTTGAGCTCCTTCACATGTAAAATGGGATTAATGGGTCTGCTGCAAGGAATGAACTTGTTAGTATCTGTAAAGCACTTCTAATGGTGCCTGGCACCTAAGAATGCACTCTAAGTGGCAGTGTGGAGAGTAGATTCAAAGAGCCTGGAAAGACCACTTAGTGGGAGAGGAGAGAGATGTGAGGGAAAATGGACAGATTTGGAGACTGGTTGCAGTGCGTGGGGTGTTTGCTGAGAATGATCAAGTTTTTACCTTGAAATTGGAAGACTTCTAGTGCCAAAAGATGGAATATGCTTACTATCTGCATGCTTCACATCAATAAGCATTTCATGTGTAGGGTGCCAGACATACTAAGATCCAAGAACCTACAGTCTGATTGGGAGTTAAAGATCTTACATGCCAGGCAGTGTGGCCACGAGAACAAAACAAAACAAAAGCCCCATGTAGCTAGTGACTTCCATATTGGACAGTGTAGACTAGAGGAGTAATGGAGGTCCTAGTTAGAAGTGAGGGTCAAACTAGCAGGAGTCTGAATGCCAGAATAAAGAAAGTGGGAAGCCTATGCAAGACTGAATGATAAAACATTTTTTTTAATGGCTGTACCATGTGGGATGTTTCCTGATCAGGGATTAAACTCGTGCCCTGCTGCAGTAGCAGCACAGTCTTAACCACTAGATCACCAGGAAGTGCTGATAAAGCAGTTTTTAAAATGCTAACCCAGTGATGCTACATAGGATAAAGAATGGAGACTGTCCTTCATTTCTGTCACTGTATTAATACTTCATTCTGTGACAGCTTCTCTCTGTCAAGAGCTTATCAGTGACAGTACAGATTGTCTTTACAAGCATGTTCTTTTGTATATCCAGCAAATGACAGGTTTACTAGATACAAGGCTTGGGAAACTGGGGCACAGAGATATGCAGATGCTTTTAGATAACACAGTCTTAGATGGTCAAGTCACATTTCTGCATGGTGTCAAAGCTTGGTTATGTGTTGGATTGGCTCAGTCATATGACTCTTAGTGACCCCATGAACTATAGCCTGCCAAGCCTCTCTGTCCATGGGATTTCCCAGGCAAGAATACTGGAGTGAGTTGCTATTTCCTACTCCAGATCTTCCCAACCCTGGGATCAAACCCAAGTTTCTGAGTCTTCTGCATAGGCAGGTGGATTCTTTACCACTGTGCCACCTGACTAGGCACTAAAAAACGACCGTTTGACAATGTATGATGAAAGCTGAGATTCAGCTACAGTATCAAACACTGCAGACTGACCTGCCTCAGGTATACCAAGGATGACTCAGAGAACAAATTATTTAGATCATTCTATTTAGAACATGCTTCCCTGTTGGCTCAGTTGGTAAAGAAACCCCCTGCAATGCAGGGCCCCAGGTTCAATCCCTGGATGGGGAAGATCCCTTGGAGAAGGAAATGGCAACACTCCAGTATTCTTGCCTGAAATATCCCATAGACAGAGGAGCCTGGTGCACTACAGAGCCCATGGGGCTGCAAACAGTCGGACACAACTGAGCAACCATTATCAAGAATATACACCCGATCTGGATTCCAAGTTTATTATTCTTCAAAATCTGAGATAAAATTATTCCCCCTTAAAATATGCCTTCCAATTTCAGCACTCCCTTTCCTCCCCAAGTCCCCCACGCTGAAGGTCCATGCCAGCTAGCAGCCAAGCCACAGACTGACTTGCTGACATCTTCCTTACATCATTCCACAGACATTAATCTGCAGAATTTGTAGAATGATCCTGCCTGGTTTTGGCACAATGGGAAAGTTATCTGAGACCCAAGGGCCTCCAGGGCATAGCACCTTCATTTTCCAAATTAGCACTTTAGAACAAATTGCCCTGATATAATAAGCAAAGGATATAGGAAATTAACCATGATACCCTCATTAATTAAGCATCTGCTTCTATGTCTTGTTGTGGTAAGTACTAAGTAAAGCTATGTCTGACTTCAAGGAGTTTCAAATACAGTTATTCAAATATACCTGCTTACATAAAGACTTGGTTTCTTTCAACTTCAATTAAGTTGTAGGGTACTATTAAAAACTGATTATCTTAATGGAAACAAACTTGCACATTAAGGGTCTATACAAATATCAACTAGGTGATCAAAATCCTCCCCAATACTTCAGGCAAGACTGCTTTTGGGTCACCGTTTTCAAAAACAAACCTGTCAAAATACGTTCTGTGTCTCATTTTCTCAATCTCAACACTGCTATGGAAATAAACAATGTGTAAAGAAATGCTTTATAATAATGGACGTCAGGTTTTTACTGTTTGGCTCATTAGAGATGTGCTTGGCCCTCATGCAGGAACAGCTGGAGGAAATGGAAGAACGACAAAGGCAGCTAAGAAGCGGGGTGCAACTCCAGCAACAGAAGAACAAAGAGATGGAGCAGCTAAGAGTCAGCCTTGCTGAAGAGCTTGCAACTTACAAGTCAGTTTTAGCTGCTCCCCAAATCTCAACCAACACTGGCTGAGGGGATGGTGGGGAGGGCAGATGTTGCTCATGAGAAATTTCTCGACAGTGAAAAGCAGAAAAAAAAAAAATTGGGGGGAAACTGTCAAATTGTGCTCATCCATGAACAGAAGGAAATTTTTTTTTTTTTTAAAGGGCTATGCTACCTAAGAGCCTGGAACAGGCTAAAACTCCCACTTCTGAGGCAGGTGGAGTCGAGACACCGTCTCAAGGTGATACTTAAAGGTTACAAGAGTGGTGTCTGCCTTGGTTGCCGCTTTCCTAACAAGACTAATGCCTCAAAAAAAACTGTGTGTCTAGTAACAAATTACATCATTCAGGAGTAACAGGATGACACATACCTCCAAGTTGCCTAGTTCAAGTATTCAGGCTTCCTTTGCAATGTTTCAGTTTTTAGTAGGACATAAAACGCGCTGATTGTCACCAGGAAATCTGGACAGGATAAAACATCTAGGCTCTGTGCATTCTTACTTTCCTCACCCTACCTGACCCTATCTGCTATTCATAAACAGTTTCCTTAGAATAGCAGAGAGGGCAGTTAGGACATCTAATTCAGACTATGACTAAGGAGGCCAAGGAGGCTAAAGTAACCTGTTAACAGTCACTTAAAACGCTGAAGAGGGTGTTGTTTATAGACCAAAGGACATTGATTATTGCTTAATTTGTGAAACAAAGCAACACACCTATCCAGTGATTTCTTTACATTCCAATGTTCTCACATTCTTTATAAAGCCTTAGATTCTCTTGGATAGACACTAAGGATTTAAAAAGATGAAATTGGATATTAGATTAAGTCCATAAATCTTTATTAAATTTCCTAGTTAACCCTACATCTTGGATAAAAATTCTTAAGTAACTATTATAACTGATGTTTTTCCTAAATTACTAAGTTTTTTTTTTTTGGCTCCTCCGCAGTTTGCAAGAGTTCCCCAACTAGAGACTGAACCCCAGCCATGGCAATGAAAGCACCCAATCTTAACCACTAGACCACCAGGGAACTCCCATACTAGAATTGTCTTCTACTGTGTTTTATCTAGGCATAACAGACCATGCTAGTTGTTTGAGAGATTACTAGAACCCTGTAATTGATGAGCTGCTAAACACCTTTGTGTGGATCAGATGAAAAGTACAACTGGGAGAAGACAATGATTAATCCAAAGAATCAAAACTACAGAATTACAGACCTTGTTATACCTGTGTAAAGTTAATGTGAACAGATGAAATTTTTAGTGAGTCCCTACCAAAGTCATCCCTGATTAGATGCAAATCACTCTAGCAAGCTCTCCCTAACATATCTGCACTAAGCTTCAGAAATTCATTGTTAAAAACCTTATAATGGGAATTCCCATCATGGTCCAGTGGTTAGGACTCAATGCTTTGCGGCCTGGTCAATCCTTGGTCAGGGAACTGAAATCCTGCAAGCCACGCAGCACAGCAAAAAAAAAAAAAAAAAACACACACACACAAAAACTTTATTATATACTGTATTATTTTAAGTTGCAAAGTTTAAACTTATCCTTTTTTCTCTCAACCTTACAGGGGCTGTTTAGAAACATACGGTCGAATCTGTAACCAAGAAACAAAAAAAACTTCTTAGCAAAGGATCACTAAGTACCCTTTGGACATACTTTTTTCTAAACAGAGAAGGGAGTGTCATGGATTTGGCAAGCAGTTCTCTCTGGGAAAGTTACAAATACTGGCTGACCTGTTTAAAAAGATTCTAGGGCTGGCTGGAGGCAGAACACTGTCAGTCCACTCTCAGCTGTATTCTATTTCATATGTTGCTGGTACTGATCTCAGTGCACTGAGGAACAGAAAAATGAGTCTCCTGTCAGCCATCAGCAGCCTTCCACAGGCACACTGAGTAAAGGATGAATGTATGGACACACTCTAGTGAAAAATGTACCTTGCCTTGTGCTGACCCAAAACAAAGTTTTTCGGGAACACAGGTGAAGTACAAAAGGCACCGTATACAGTTGACCCTTGAACAATGTGGGGCTTAATCTGCACATAACTTAGTTGGCCCTCAGTATCAAAGATTCCTTCACCTCTGTGAATTCTGTGTTATTTACTATTGAAGAGCATCTGTGTAAGTGGACCTGTGCACTTCAAACCCACGTTGTTCAAGGGTAAACTGTATATGGTTTACAATCTGGATCCTTTTGTGCCATGAGTGTTACACTTTAATTGAATTCCTTTACAAAGTTTTAAAGTCTATGCTGATTCATGTAGGTTTACTCTTGTGTCAAGGTATTTTCATTATACTCTAAAAAAGAACTACTCACTTCAAGACAAACAAACAAGAACCAATCCAGATTTCTCAAAGTATCTTACCTTATGAAAATGATTTTGGGTCAGAGTGATCTATTCAGTTAGACTGGGTGGTTGGTAAAGAACCAAGCATTTTATCTGGTTATGATACTTGGCTTTCACGACGAGCCTACTTTTCTAACCTCTAAGTACAGGCCCCAGTGAAGTACACTGGGGAGATTCAACCTCTATGAGAAAAGGTCAAACACCTTTTCAAAATTTAAATTTTGCCTTAAATTCTCTCTGCCACACTGCCTCTAACATTCTTAAAAGTTCATGTGGTTCTCTAGAGGTAAGACTTCAAAAAAATGTCATTTTACCAAAGCCTCATCTGTACACCTGATTCGGGGTTTTGTCCTTCACGTCCCCTGGGAAGGAGTAAAGCTCTTTTCTATACCTCTGGGTCTACTATATTTAATTCTGCTCTTGGTAGTCAAAGACCACTGAAAATAACTGTCATCTGAACAACTTTTCTAGAAGCCAGAGACTGGTGTTTGATGAATGTTAAACACTAAATAAAACCCATCAGCATGGGATTATGTAGAAAAGCAATTTATTCCATTATAAGCACTTACACAGTTAGTCAAGGAGAGTAACAGGCCTGCTGGTGAAACAGGTCACCCAAAATAGAGATGGTATCAAACTAGTGGTCAAGGACTAACTCCTTAAAAAAAAAAAAAAAAAGCAACTCTTATCCAGGATTAATTTAATTTTAAAAACAAATACAAGCTATTGATTCACTCTTCTCAACTTAACTGCACAGTCTACCTGTGGTATAAACTGTCAGGTAAAAACATACATCTTTACAACTTGGTGGTCCCAAGTTTTTTTAAAAAACCATTTCACAGAAAGGAAAGAAATAATATGAAAACAGCTCAAGAAATACACTAACAAGCAAAAATATATGGGGAAGGAGGAACACACAGTTTTGACTTAACTGAAGAAACAGAGGAGACTGGTTTATGTAAGGAAATGTGCATCCTGGAAAGTTCGGCGTGTAGGAATTTGTATGACTTGAATCTCCCCTATTTCCTGAATAAAAACAACATCTTGTAGTATTTATACTTCATGGCTCAGACACCTACCTCACTTAGCTCTATTTCTTACTCACTCTAGCCTTTACTTAAATGAGTCTGAAAAACTTGGGGATATAGCATAAGAAGAAAAATAACCACACACAATATTCCCCTTTTTTGTGGCTACTTTTAGACCTCTGTTACTAGAAAATTCCTAAAGAAAATTTAAATATAAGTCTGTGGCTTTGCTGAATCAAGAAGCCCCCAGTTAATATTTAGAAAACATCTTCTGTTTGGACTAATAACATTGTTGACAGAACTTATTATAGAGGGATAACCAAACAAAGTCTGTGTCTCAAAACCAGTGTTAAATCAATCTCAGAGTTGAGAGGAAGAAAAGGGGAGTCTAAAAATCACAAGTGCAGACATGATCTAAGATCCTTGTCCTTCTGGATCCACACTTCCTTCAGGGTCTTCATCATTATAAATGTTCTCAGCCTGCCAAGAACAAAGAGAAAAGGGTATTGAGTAAACATGAAAGTTACTTCTTGAAGTTAAGGCTGAAAACAGATGAGGCTAGAAGACAGACAGTGGGGTATATAGTCTGTTTTAACTATTCAACTCTGCAGCAGTGTGCTAAAAGCAGACATAGGCACCTGCAAATGGATGAGTACAGTCGTGGGCTAATAAAAACAGGCAGTTGGCCATACGCCAACCACCTCCCATTAAGATATTCCCCCCAAACTGAAGTATGGTTACTGTTTGTCTTGATAATCAACCTTGAATCTTTTAATCAGACATTAACCATAATAATAAGTAAAAACAACACTCATAATAAACATACCAACCACATTTTGGCAAATAGGCCTTCTATCAAATAGTTACATATAATTAAACATAAGACTAGAAACCCAAATTTTAATATGAGGAAATTCTATCATGTTCTACAATCTGCTTTTTTTTTCAGCTTATCAGTGTATCATGAATAGCTTACAAAACTAGTATACTTCTTTTTGATACATAATATTCCAAAGTATGGATGCAGAACATGTATTAATCTCATAGAACACAAATATCCCCATCTTACTTATTTTTGATTAATAGCATTATTCCAGAGCATAGTTCTGAATATCAAAATGTTTTCCCTCATGCTGAGCCTAAATCTCACCTCTGGCACTTCTTCCTGGTTCTAGATCTACTCTCAGACAAGAAAGGTTTATTTAGAATTAATTTTCATTTATTCCGCCACTGTCATTTAAAAGTCATGCAATTGTTTTTTAACTGTAGTAAGCACAGTTTATCATCGTAACTGAACTGTACAGTTCAGTGGCATTAAGTCCATTCACACTGTGTGTGCAAGTATCACCACCATCCATGTCCAGAAGGCAATCATTTCTTGGGTTGCAACATTATAAGACATTATAATTATTTTTATTAAATCCCAAGTGCTCTGAAAATTCAAAGCAGGGCAATCACCTTCAACCGAGGCATAATAAGGCAGGGAATGTTTCTGCAATCTAGGCAAGTTTCATGGAGAAACAGTACTCTTTGATGCTGTGACACTGGGACAACCAGATAAGAATGGGCAGTTGATAATGTACAGGTAAGTCACATGGCGGGAGTAAACTAACAGAGCTGCCAGCTGCACTGAAGTATACATAAACAGAATAATGCTAGGTTTCATTTATCTAAACACTTACCATTTGCCACACTTGCATGATATTATCTTCTGATACAGAACAAATCACCCAAGGTTCGTTGGGATTCCAGGAGAAATCAGATATCTTGGCAGTGTGACCACCATGAATAAACTGAAAGAGGGAGGAAAACAGAGATGAAAAGCAGACAGAGGACAAAACTCATGAACTATTTCAGCTGTGCTCAGTATCCGTAACATACCAGCAACTCTGGTGGCCCATCCTCTGCATCTTCTGGGGATTGTTCCTCTCCAATTTTACTAGCACAAAAAAGTTTTTAAGTTAAATTTACCTTGAGTAATTCTGGAAAGTGTAAGAAAAGAACTTCACAAAGAGTAATTTAACAAGACATACCTTAAATCCCAGACATTCAGTCTACGATCAGTACCACTGGAAGCCAAAATAGTCTCATTGTGAGGCGACCACTGAACCTATGTGTGAGAAAAAAACCCATCAATCAGAAAACTGAAGAGAGGGGAGTTTCCTGGTAGTCCACTGCTTAAAAATCCACCCTACAATGTAGGAGACAAATGTTTGATCCCTGATCAAGGAACTAAGATCCCACACACTGCAGGGGAACAAAAACCCACAAGCCACACCTAGAGAAGCCCGTGCAATGCAACAAAAGATCCCTGCAATGATGACTTGATGCAGCCAAAACAGATAAACGCCAAATGTCATCCAACACTGACCCAAGAACTGAAGTACAGCTCACCCACACAATCTACCCAAGTACTTTCAGTGTTACACACAGTGCCTTTGCATTCAGTTTTGAACATAATGTAACAAATATTTCTTGAATTGAGTAAGAGGGCTCTGCATATTAAGAAAGGAGCTTATTTAAATTGTTTAGGCAGCAAATTTGGGAGTCAGTACTTTAGGACTGAACTGTGAAATTATAATGGATATGGCAAGTTACCAAGAAATGGAAATAAGAGACACGGGTCAGGCATAAAGTTGATTCAAAACACTAGGAGCACTAGTTTCTCTTACCTGGAATATTTCATCCTTATGTGATTCAAAGGAATGCAACTTAAGTTTCAGATTTCTCAGATCCCACAGGGCAACAGTCTATGTACAGAAAGGAAAGCAAGAGTAATCAATAAAATTTTTTTAATGAGAAAAATCCACAACTAAAAGATCTCCGTGCATTCTAAAGAAGCCAGAGAAATCCACCCTTTTGTCTTTTTGTAAAAATAAATCACACTAACCTTGTCAGCTGATCCTGTGGCAAGAATGAACTCACTATAAGGATTGAAAGAAAGGCAGTTCACTTCAGCAGTGTGAGCATCAACTGAGTGGCTTGGTTTGGAAGTATTGTTTGAACGAGTGTCCCAGCTTCAGTGAAAGAAAAAAAAAGGAGGGGGGGGGTGGAGCTTAAAATGGATAATCAACTATTATACAATTTAGATAATATATTGAGAAAAAAGATGGATTTAACTCACATCATGAGTTTCTGATCATCAGCAACCGACCCAAAGAGGGACTCATGGAGCAGATGCCAGGAGACATCCTCTACTACTGCCGTGTGCCCTGTGAAGATGGTCTTTGCATCCACAACTTTCCCTTCCTTTGGAACAGCACTTATGTCCCACAGGCAGATGGTCTTAAATGAGAAAAATGAGCGATTATATAAAAGAAAGAGTCTCACTTCCTCATACACCCCAGAGGAAAAGGCTGATACATCTAGCCCAGATGTGCTTCACACTGGGAAGGATACGCACATGGTCATCTGAAGCACTCAGTAAGTGCCCACTGAGATTTGGGTTCCAAGAAAGCCCATAGCCTTCCTTCTGATGTCCACGGAGACGCAAGTCTGGGTTGCACTCTCCAGAAGGGTCTACGAAGTAACAGACACATCAACACTATCCAGTCCACTGCCTTGCTAGACCTACTTAGCATAATGGAATTCTTATCAAGAGGTCTAAAGGTCTTATTTTTTATGAGAAATACAGACTATGATCAAACAGATAATATTTAAAAGCAGCACATTCTGTTCTATGTAAAAAAGCAATTTCTTTTTCCAGATGTAGGCAAGAAGGATGAAGGAGGAGTACCCAAACGTATCAACATAATTCACAAGATATTAAGATACACAAAGAATAAGTTAGCAATGTATTCCTGTAGTGATATATCATTTGTATTTGAACAGAAGAGAGAAGATACNGCAGCACATTCTGTTCTATGTAAAAAAGCAATTTCTTTTTCCAGATGTAGGCAAGAAGGATGAAGGAGGAGTACCCAAACGTATCAACATAATTCACAAGATATTAAGATACACAAAGAATAAGTTAGCAATGTATTCCTGTAGTGATATATCATTTGTATTTGAACAGAAGAGAGAAGATACCTGGTTTAGAAGGATGTTTTGTATAGTCAAAAACAAGAACATCACTGGATGGAGTCTTTGTTGCAATGATGCAAGGGTTCTGCGGCATATAGCGTGCCCTGTTTACCTCTCCTTCATGGTTGATCTTGATTTCTATTTCAATTTTTCCACTAACCGAGCCAAAACCTCCAAATTCTGTAAATAAGATATTAATTGCAAGTGAGGACAAAGCAAGAAGTATTCTATGTCACTTAAAGTTTGACATAGGCAAGGGTTTTAATACATGAACTGGTATAATACTAGCAACAGTATCAATATTTATTAGCAATATAAAGTGCACACTCCTTATTTCAATTATTTCTTACCATAACTCTACAGAGTAGGGAAGAATTACCTCCAACTATTTCACATGGGAAAAACAGGAGCTCAGAGGACCTACATTAATTTGCTCACGGTGACATGACTATAGCAGAACCTAAAACGAATCCCCATTTTTCTGATCCCTTTCAGCTATGATACTCTTTCAGCTATGCCTAAAATGATTTCGGTAATTAAATACCCAATAAGTATTGTATCACTATCTAAAAGTAAGAAACACTATTGACTCCACTCAAAGATTATCACTAAGTGACTTTCAAGCCTCACTTCGTAAAAAAACAAAACTATGCTCAATAAATAAAATCTTAAGTTACTATTTTAATGAATATCAAATACATACACAGTGTGCTAGGTACTCAAAAGTCCCTCCTCCTGAGGGACTCTCTCTAGTCCCTTTCAATCTCTAGTTTGGAGTAACCTTTCTGAAATACTGACACCTTTCCTCGTATTAGTGAGGAAAAACAGAGCCACACAGCTGGTTCAATTTTCCTGACCCCTCACTTACACTTGCCAACCAGAGTCCTTGGCTGAAATAAACCAGGTAGGCAAGAACTAGACAAAAACATATTTTATTCACATTTGACTGTTTGTACTTACAGAGTTCTCCCAAGTACCATTATAAAATGTTTAAGAATATAATTTGTCATTATATAAATCTTGGCAAGCGTGGCTCAATGGTCAAGAATCCACCTGCCAATGCAGGAGACACAGGTTTGATAAGTTGGGTAATATGATCAGCAGATAACATTCAACCTCAAAATAATTTTATACACTGCAAAGCAGTGGTTCAAACAAGCTAACAGCCTAAAAACAGTTCAAAACAGATTCTCAAAGAGGAGGGAAAGAAAAACATTAAACCAATCTCCCTCCAGAATTCTAGACCACAAATATCTATAATGCAAAAAGAAGGCATGATTAGGATATGTGATCTCAAAGAACTTTTAGTCCAAACACAAGGAGATAAGCACAATTTATCAGCTATATACTACTAGGGCTTTCCTGGTGCCTCAGTGGTAAAGAATCTGCCTGCCAATGCAGGAGACATAGGTTCGATCCTTGCGTAGGGAAGATCCCCCAAAGAAGAAAATGGCAACCCACTCCAGTATTCTTGCCAGGGAAATCCCATGGATGGAGAATACTGGTGGGCTACAGTCCATGGGCTTGCAAAAGAGTCAAGATAAGACTCAGCAACTAAACAACAACAACATACTACTAACCCAGAGGCACCCTCTCCCCCACTACCTGCGGTCAAAGTACAATAGAACTTGGATTCAATCCCTGGTCCAGGAAGATTCCACGTGCCACAGAGCAACAACTACTGAAGCCTGCAGCTCTAGGGCCTGCAAGCGACAACAAATGAGCCCCTGTGGTGCAACTACTGAAGCCCATGCCCCTAGAGCCTGTGCTCTGAAACGAGAAAGCAGCCCCCACTCTCTGCAACTGACAAAGCCCGCATGCAGTAATCAAGAACCAGTGCAGCCAAAAATAAATAAATGTGTAACTGTATCAGTGTGTACGTGTTAAAAAAAATCAGCTTAGAGGATTCACAACTGAGATTTATGAAGATGAGGATTCATCTAGTTAACAAATAATCAGGGACTGACCAAATTTAAGGTGAAAGCAAAAACACCAAATCTGACGTAGGGAAAAAAGACTGAGGTAACAACGTACAATACAGTGAATGACTATAAGGTCTAACTACATTACTATTTTGTTTGCTTCCCTCGTAAAATACTATTTAAAAAGCCTGAGACATAACAATATGCTTTAACTGTGTAGCCTGATGAATTTTTACATATGCATACATCAGGGGAGTTACCACCCTGATAAAAACATGGAACATCTCTAGCCCTCTCATCCTCCCACAAGACACTTCTGTATTCCTCCCAACTAATACTGCTGGACAAACTAGATAACCAGCATTCTAATTTTTACCACTTTGCCATTTTTTTAGTCCATAAACATTTTGAAACTAAGAATAAGTTGGAACATCTTGAGTCAAACATTCCAATTATTTCATCATGACTTAATACTAGTTTATTACATATAACTGAAGTAGAAGACTAAAGATAACTCAAAAACAAACACTCCCCCTCAAATCCAATTCCCCAATAAGTTGCTAAAAATAAACTGGTTGATATTTCAAGATCTTGGTAACAAGAGTCTGAAGTAAAATTTCAAATCTAATCTATTTTCAGGGCTTCAAATGTGACCATAGCTGGGCTGAATGTAATACAAATACATAAATTCTTTTAAATGTCAAAACAAGCCTAAATCAATTTTTTGTTCTTTTATCTTGAAAGTTCAATGATTTTTTGAAGCTTATCAGTCACCAAGTACCTCAGATCAAATGGGGTTAAGCAGATGGTAATCAATTTTTTAATAGTTCGATCTCAGAGTTTAGGACACTTCCTCTGAGAGCAAGGAGGGACTAGAAATCTATGTAACAACCACTTAAGAAGCTTTAAGAGACACTGGTATGTATCTACTTCCGCCACTGTTGAGACCATGTGGAGAGAACACCTGCTCCCCTTTAAGCTCCAAGCTTGTCCAGCCATCTGAGTGATTTGAAGGAAGGAGATGGAAAAGGAAGAGAAAAGGAAGGTATGTAACCTTAGGGGAAGTTACCCAGTTTTCTTGTGAGGATTAAATAGGGGGATGTATGTAGTCATGCAATCATATCATATATATTACTTTTACTTTCATAGTTTCTCTAGTGTTAAGTATTAGGGNTGTTTCCTGCCGCCCCTGCGTGAGGGATGACTCGCGCACCTTCGCGCCAACACCGGCCAATCAGAGTGAGCCGA
Organism: Oreotragus oreotragus; assembly: GCA_006410675.1. Lineage (NCBI taxonomy): Eukaryota > Metazoa > Chordata > Mammalia > Artiodactyla > Bovidae > Oreotragus > Oreotragus oreotragus. The sequence goes on along the minus strand of SJYX01022317.1, from coordinate 376,240 downwards.
GCGGCGAGGTGGGCGGGGAAGTCGCGTTCGCAGCCTATCCAGACGCGTAGAGTCTCTTGCCGCGGGGCCGAGGCGCGCGCTCCACCCCTGCCCCCACACGGCCCCGAGCCGACTTCCTTCGCTTGCGCGCGCGCGGGGTGGTGAAAGTGAGCCGCCCGAGGTCACGTGAGGGGTTTAGGCCGCACGCTCTTGGGGGGCAGCCATTTTCTTGAAGAGTGTTCAGCTACCGAACCCTTGAAAGTAGGCTTTGAATGAGAAATCTAGGATGTTTTGGGGTCTAGTTGGCCACTCTAGGGGTAAACTGACAAGAAAGGCCTTTATTACACCTCGAGGTATCTAATTCAAGTGTTGTCCTATTCCTAGATCCTCCAATATATTTGTTCCCTTACTTCTTAGGACTTTTGATGAAGCACGTCCAGAAAATGGGTCCTTGGGTTTTTAAAGAATTCCAAGCGGCGAGACCTAGAACGGAAGTCTTAAGGATTAAGGTTTAGGGGATTAAGTCCTCGAGAGCATGGCGTCCTAGCCCTTTAAGGCTGTCTGTCTAGGGGTGGAGTCTTGGGCGGATGTTGAAAGTCCGGGCTGAAGTCCGGCTGATGAAGGGCGGAAGTTGAGTTTGGGTCCAAACCCGCAATCATGGCGCAGGAAGGGGAAGATGTGAGAGATTACAATTTGACTGAGGAGCAGAAGGCGATCAAGGCCAAGTATCCTCCAGTCAGTCGGAAGTACGAGTGTGAGTAGGTGGCTCACTTCTCTCCTTGCGGGAGGGCTCTGGCTTCCTCTTCCACTTTGCGCCATAGGGTGGTTCAGGCATTCCCGTTTTCGCCGTGTGAATGCTCTTCTGAACTAATCCCGGCAACGCTGAAACGCTGAAGAATAAAGACACCTGGTCTGAGAGTCGGGAAACGGGCTCCCACATATACAGTTATCTTGAACTCTCCTTGTATATGCCTAGTCACATTTATCTTATGGGAATTTTTGTTGTTTAGTTGCTAAGTCCTGTCAGATTCTGCTACCTCAGGGACTGCTGTTCGCCAGCCCCGTCCCCCCATCTCCTGGAATTTGTTCAAATTTATGTCCATTCAGTCGGTGATGCTGTGGAACAATCTAATCCTTTGCCCCCACCCCGCCCCGATTTCCTTTTGCCTTCAGTTTTCCCATTATCAGTGAAAGTCTCTCAGTCGTGTCGGACTGTTGTAACCCCATGGATTATATAGTCCATGAAGTTCTCCTGGCCAGAAGAGTGGGGTGTGTAGCCTTTCACTTCTCCAGGAAATCTTCAGAACCCAAGGATGGAACCCAGGTCTCCCTCAGTGCAGGCGGATTCTTTACCAGCTGAGCCAGCAGGAAGCATCAGGGTGTTTTTCAGTGAGTTGGCTGTTTGTACCAAGTGGCCAAAGTATTGGAACTTCAGCTTCCAACTATAGTCCTTCCAATGAATATTCAGGGTTAATGTCGTTTAGAATTGACTGGTTTGATCTTGCAGGCCAAGGGACTCCTAAGACCTGTTCCAGCACCACAATTCAAAAGCATCAGTTTTCCCCTGCTCAGCCTTTATGGTCCAGCGCTCACATCCGTCCGTGTGTGTGCATAGTCGCTCAGTCCTGTCGACCCTTTGCAACCCCGTGGACTGTAGCCCACCGCGCTCGTCTGTCCATGGGGATTCTCCAGGCAAGAATTCTGGAGTGGGTTGCCATGCCCTCCTCCAGGGGAGCTTCCCATCCCAGATTGAACCCAGGTCTCCCACATTGCAGGCGGGTTCTTTACCGTCTGAGCCACCAGGGAAGCCCCACATCCATACAAGACTGCTGAAAAAACTATAGCTTTGTCTACACAGACCTTTGAGGGAGTTTTACTGGTGTATTCATTGTGAAGAGAGCCATGTTTTCAAGTGTTTCATGTAACCACCCCCATCCCCACCTATCTCCAACAGTCCTGTAGTTAGAATGTGGCTAGGGTGGAGGACTCAAGAAGTTATAAGTAGAGGACTACTAATGTCTAACTTGTATCCTGTGTTAGTAAAAGGACCTGGTTTGCCATTTGTAGCTTAGTGACTTTAGGCAAATCACATAACCTCTTTTTGCATTCTGTTCCTTCCTGTGAGGGCAAAATGAGATAATAATAAATGTGAAAATATAGTGCAGACTCTAAAGTTAGTCTATATAAACGTTGAATTGTTAGCCCTAAAGGTGGATGTGGTTTGGGGAGCACAAATCTGGCTCTTATTTCCCCTCTAAAGTTCTTTAATTAATTTCACATTGTTCTCTGTATGCTGCTGTTTAGTTGCTAAGTCCTGTCCAACTTTTTGTGACCCCATGGACTATAGCCCACCAAGTTCCTTTGTCCGTGGGTTTCCCAAGGAAAAATACTGGGACATTTCCTTCTCCAGGGGAATCTTCCCAGCCTGGGTCTTGGAAAACTGTCTCCTGCTTGGCAGGCAGAGTCTCTTATCACTGAGCCACCTGGGAAGGTCCTCTGTATAGAGTACAACTATTTATCATAGCATACTAGGCTCTGTACTTTCTAGACCCTGCGTGTCTCCCTAGCTCATTTTTCTCTTCAATCAATTCACTCACTCACTCAGTTCCAACTCTGCGACCTCATGGACTGCAGCACACCAGGCTTCCCTGCCCATCACCAACTCCTGGAACTTGCTCAAACTCATGTCAGTCAAGTTGGTAATGCCATCCAACCATCTCATCCTCTGTCGTCCCCTTCTCCTCCTGTGCTCAATCTTTCCTAGCATCAGGGTCTTTTCAAATGAGTCAGTTCTTCACATCAGGTAGTCAAAGTATTGGAGTTTTAGCATCAGCCCTTCCAATGAACATTCAGGACTGGTTTCCTTTAGGATTGACTGGTTGGATCTCCTTGCAGTCCAAGGGACTCTCAAGAGTCTTCAACACCACAGTTCAAAAGCATCAATTCTTCAGTGCTCAGCCTTCTTTATAATTCAACGCTCACATCCATATATGACCACTGGAAAAACCATAGCCTTGACTAGACGGACCTTTGTTGGCAAAGTAATGTCTCTGCTTTTTAATATGCTGTCTAGGTTTGTCATAGTTTTTCTTCCAAGGAACAAGTGTCTTTTAATTTCATGGCTGCAGTCACCATCTGCAGTGATTTTGGAGCCCAAGAAAATAAAGTCTGTCATTGTTTCCCCATCTAGTTGCCATGAAGAGATGGGATAGGGTGCTGTGATCTTTGTTTTTTGAATGTTGAGTTTTAAGCCAAGTTTTTCACTTTTTCACTTTCATCAAGAGGCTCTTTAGTTCCTCTTCTCTTTCTGCCATAGGGTGGTGTCTGAGGTTATTTGTATTTCTCCCAGCAATCTTGATTCCAGCTTGTGCTTCATCCAGCCTGGCATTTCTCATGATGTACTCTGCATATAAGTTAAATAAGCAGGGTGACAGTGTATAGCCTTGAAGTACTCCTCTCCCAATTTTGAACCAGTCTGTTGTTCCATGTCTGATTCTAACCATTGCTTTTGACCTCCATACATATTTCTCAGGAGGCAGGTAAGGTGGTCTGGTATTCCCATCATTTTTCTCTTTTGATTCAGAATTCAAAAGGTATGACAGGTATGCAGTGAAAAGTCAGCTCTAATCCTGCTGCTTTCTAGATCAGCCAGTCATAACATTTTCATATGTGTACATGCAAAAATGTACTTTAATTTACTCAGTTTCTAGTTGGTGGACATTTACATTTGTACTCGTTTGCTGTTAGAAACAATGCAGCAGTGAACACCCGTGCATCCATTGTTTGGCACGTGTATCTGTAGAATAAATCTCCAAAAGTTACATTACTTTGGTAAAGGGTATCTGCATTTTATCAGTATTTTTAAAAACTGTAGTATAGGTGATGTACTGTGTGTGCTTTGCTCAGTTGCTGAATCATGTCCGACTCTGCAACACCATGGAATGTAGCCCACTAGGCTCCTCTGTCCATGGGATTCTCCAGGCAAGAATACTGGAGTGGGTTACCATTTCCTCCTCCAGGGGACCTTCCTGACCCAGGGATCAAACTCATATCTCTTGGGTCTCCTGCACTGGCAGATGGATTCTTTACCAGTATGCCAGGTGGAAGGCCCCTAGGTGATTTACAGTGTTGGTTAATTTCTGCTGTACAGTCAAGTGATTCAGTTATATATACACTCTTTTTGATACCTGCATTTTAAACTTCAGTAATTATTGCGAACTCACTGTCTGTTGAAGTGTCACCAATTTATACTCTCACTAGCATTGTATGAGTGTGCCTCTTTCCTCACACCCTGTGATTTCATTCACCATAATTTACTTTTGTTTGTTTTAGAGTTTTGTATAAATGGAATCACATAGTACTCATTCTTTTATATCTGGCGTCTTCACTGAGTATCACTGATAAATGTTAGACATTAAAGTGGTGAGTGGACTTTATTCAGTAATTATGGACAGCAGGGGAAAGAGCTGAGATCCCTTTGGATTTGTGCAGAGGAGATTGGACTTTTTAAAAGAAGAATGAGAGATGGGGGAGAACAAGGGTTTCAGTAGAGACTAGAAATGAAAAGTTACAAAAGCTTGGCCAATGTAAATGTCATTGGAGCAGCAGTGTTTGCTAGCTGGCAGTTACCAAGTTAGAATTCTCTCCCACGGAGCCTGGGAGTTCTTCCTGATGATTACATTTCAGAGGAATGGGAACGATACTTCTGAATTGTAAGAGATAAATATTCACAGTCGTAAGCCCTTTTTAGTGAATGCCCTGAGAAAGGGAGGTCAAGGACCTATTGTCAGGGGTTGTCTCGGAACAAACGATAAATTCTCCTGCACTGTATAGCTTTCTCAGGCAGGCATTGTAGCGGTGGGGCCATGATGATCCTAGGTACACAGGCTTAAGCTGCTAGAAGCCACGCTAAAGTTGGTCAGGCCTCTTAGTGCGGGGGGTTTGGGTGGAGATATGTGTGTGAGAGTTCTGCAGTTTTCACTTGATTTTTTTGAGACTCTTGTTAGTGCAATATCACTAGTTCATGCTGCTTTATTGCTGAGCAGTGTGGCATAGTAATCAGTTTATTTATTCATTCTCTTCACAAACATTGGGTTTTTAATTTGGGGGAATAAAGTTGCTGTGAACATTCTGCTATGTCCTTTTGTGGCCACATGCTTTCATTTCTCTAGCATTAAAATATGTTGCTTTCCTTTAACTTGTTTGTCATCTCTGCTGTTCATTGAGCCTATTGGTGTCTAAAATGTACTGAGGCCTCAGTAGTATTTTGAGTAAATCAGAGGTGAGCTTAAACCCTGAGTGTTACCGGAAGAAGATGTGTTATGATGTAAAGGGCACTAAAGTGGAAGTCAGAAAATCTCAATTCTAGTCCCAACTCTAATCAGCAGTATGGTCCTCAACAAGTTATATAATCTCTCAGGATTTCAGGTTTCTTCTTGTAACTGAAGGATTTCTGTTAAATGATCTCTGAGGTTTCATTCTAGCTTGAATATTCTATGATCCTAAGTAGGAGGAATTGATGGAAGTCAGGATTAAGAGTAAAGAATAGACTCTGAAATATTAAAATAACAGATCCAATGGTAAATTACTACAGTCGCAGTTGTTACTTCTGGTGTTGCTGTGAGACTATCAGGAAAAAGCTTGTAATACATATTGCGGAGTTTACTTTTCAAAACTATTTACTGACCAAGGATATCATGAGGATTCCTTCAAATGCAAGAAATTAACAAATATAAAACTTGACTCTTGTTAAAAATAAAGGCTTGTTTTGTCTGGGATTTGGCTAGCTGTTCATGAAAAGGTGAGACTGGGAAATCTGGAATTTTATATCTTTGATGGCGTAGTTTCTAGAATTTTGGCCTTTCATGAACAGAGGAGCCTGGCAGGCTACAGTTTATGGGGTTGCAAAGAGTCAGACTAAAATCATGGCATCCAGTCCCATCACTTCATGGCAAATAGATGGGGAAACAATGGGAACAATGGCTGACTTTATTTTTCTGGGCTCCAAAATCACTGCAGATGGTGATTGCAGCCATGAAATTAAAAGACACTTGCTCCTTGGAAGGAAAGTTATGACCAACCTAGACAGCATATTAAAAGGCAGAGACATTACTTTGCCAACAAAGGTCCGTCTAGTCAAGGCTAAGGTTTTTCCAGTGGTCATGTATGGATGTGAGAGTTGAACTATAAAGAGGGCTGAGTGCAGAAGATTTGATGCTTTTGAACTGTGGTGTTGGAGAAGACTCTTGAGAGTCCCTTGGACTGCAAGGAGATCCAGCCAGTCCATCCTAAAGGAGATCAGTCCTGGGTGTTCATTAGTAGGACTGATGCTGAAGCTGAAACTCCAATACTTTGGCCGCCTGATGTGAAGAGCTGACTCATTGGAAAAGACCCTGATGCTGAGAAAGATTGAGGGCAGGAGAAGGGGACGACAGAGGATGAGATGGTTGGATGGTATCACCGACTCAATGGACATGGGTTTGAGTAAACTCCGGGAGTTGGTGATGGACAGGGAGGCTTGGCATGCTGTGGTTCATGGGATCGCAAAGAAGTGGACACAACTGAGCGACTGAACTGAACTGAAAGAGTCAGACATGACTGAGGACTAACATACACACAAGTAGATATTAGGAAAGATATTGATTTGTTTTGTTGTGGAATGTAACTAATAGCAGGAAGGGCATTTGTTTATTGAAAAACTATGATGTATTAGTGAAGTAGGAAACGGCACCCCTCTCCAGTATTCTTGCCTGGAGAATTCCATGGACAGAGGAGCCGGGTGGGCTGCAATCCATGGGGTTGCAGAGTCTAACATGACTGGGCACACACACACACACAAGCATATACACATGCTGTAGTAGACACTTTCTAGATCCCCTAGAAGACCACGGCCTTGCTGCCTTCCAGAAACCATCATTCCTTTATTTATTTATTTAGTTTTCAGTTTTTTTGGCCTCACTGCAGGGCATGTGGGATCTTAGTTCCTCAACCAGAGATTGAACCTGTATGTGGAAGCCTAATAACTACTGGACTGCCAGGGAATTCTCATCATTCATTTAAATATAAATCTTGGCTTTAAAAGAAATAACCCTTTATCGTCAATATGCTAATGTTATATAACTATTTTGTTACTTAATATTAGTTCATTCATTTAATATTAATAGAATAGTAACTGTAAATGCTTAGAAATTTTTAAAAATAAACCTTATCAATGACAACTTTTGTGTAAATGGTTAGTGAAAGGTGGATGGTCAACCTACATTTCCTTGTTTTTCAAGAATGATGTTCTTAATAATAATCTAGAGTCATTTTCTTGTGATTTGCAAGTCAAATCTAATTACTTATTATTGTTTTTTCCTCTCTCCCTCAGATTTGGATCATACAGCCGATGTCCAGTGAGTAGAGCTGGAGTTTATGCCTTTGAAATCATGTGCTTAACACAGGAAGACGGATCTTTTAATCTTGCAGTCCCTGGTTTTAATTTTTCTCCTCTGTTTTGGTTTCTTTAGAACATGAAAATAATGGGTCAAAAGCACCTAGTTTCAGTGTCATTAAATTGAGGCCTTTGCTTTTGCATTTACAGGGTTGATTTTACTTTGACTTTGCTGTCGAGTTTTCTATCTTGCAGTGAATCATATTACACAAGGCACGAATGCCTTTCTTTAGGTTACATGCTTGGGGAGACACTCTGGAGGAAGCTTTTGAACAATGTGCAATGGCCATGTTTGGTTACATGACAGATACTGGGACTGTGGAGCCCCTGCAAACAATAGAAGTAGAAACCCAAGGTAACCAATTTGTTCACAAGGAAGAAATTGTTATACAAGTGTTCAGATGCTATATAATTTCAGTATACACGTACAGGAGGTACAACAAAGTTGATTATGAGCTTGTTCTTTCAAGGAGCCTAAGAAATTTATTGCACTGTAAAATTCAAACAAGTTTTCAGAGATGAGAATTATTAAACACCGTTCTTTATGGTTCTTCCTGACCCTGTGTAGGCGATGACTTACAGTCTCTTCTGTTTCACTTTCTGGATGAGTGGCTTTATAAATTCAGTGCTGATGAATTTTTCATACCCCGGGTAAGCAAGGTTTTCTTTTTTACTGAACAAATGGATTTTGAGTCCATATTTTAGAAAAAAACTAGTGATTTAAAACAGAACATTCTATTTAAAATAGAATATAGGATGTAAGATGAAACCATTCAGATGCATAAGATGATGATGGGCAGAAATGATGGGGACCATAGGCTCTTCTTGGTTAACCGGGGTTTGTCTGTGTGTGCGCGCCTTGAATTTAGACCTCATACACTTGTCATTCACTGTATCTTGAGTCAGAAGAATGCACATACTCTCTTCTCTCAAGTTTGAGCTTTTTAAATGTTCGTCCATAAGTTCCTTTTGTCCCGTTTGATATTTAGCAGGTCTGCTGTGTTGTTATTGTTGTTTAATTGTTCAGTGGTATCTGACTTTTTTCTCGGAAAAGTAGCCTACCAGTCTCTTCTGTCCATGGGATTTCCCAGGCAAGAATACCGGGGTGGGTTGCCATTTCCTTTTTCAGGGGATCTTCCTGACCTAGGGATCAAACCTGTCTGCTACATTGCAGGCTATTCTTTACCCCTGAGCCATTGGTGCTTTTAGGGAATTCCCTGGCGGTCCACTGGTTAGGACTGTCACTGCTGATGGCCCCCTAGCTGGGGAACTGAGATCCTGCAAGGTGTGCAGTACAGCCAGAAAAAAAATAAAATGGTGCTTTTGGTTTCCTTAATGTGAAAGGGAAAAGCCAAATGGAGATTACTTTTTGCTATCAGCCTCCAGAAGGGAACACGTCTCCAGCCTTATTGTTTCTGACATACCTGGCCTTCCTTGCTCCATAATTCCTCCATTTACTCCCTTACCAGCTCCACTACATATATTCTTCTAACTGGGTCATTTGTCCTACAGAGTTCAAGAGCCTATAATATTATATAAAAATAGGCGGAAAGTTTTACCACCTCTAAATACATAAAGCTGAAAAAACCCCAGAATGATTGAAATCCTAGGTCATCCTCCACTATGTATCTTACAGAAAAATTCTCATGACTTAAACTTTAAATTGTACATTTTCAAGAATACCTCCCTTGAATGGTTAAGAAAAAGCCTTATTTTCTTAAAATACATAGTTTGTTGTTAACATTTTAATTTTCTTTGCTTCAGAGAAGTTGTATGCTATTATCTTGGAAAAGTGATAACCTTGACATGTTTTAATAGATGGTCTATTATGAAATTCTATTAAAATTAAAAGAAAACTTTCTTCTTCTTTAGGAAGTTAAAGTACTTAATATCGACCAAAGAAATTTCAAAATACGGTCAATTGGGTAAGTTTTGAAAACCTTTTAAATTACAGGTCATGTAAAAGGTTAAGTTACAGCCTTCAGTGTACTCAGTGAGCAGGAAGACAAACAGAAACATTAAATCAGGAGACCAGTTGCATCCCTGTAGGGCTTTGCAGGTTAAACTTGGTGAGCCACCTAGGAACAAGCTCCTCAGCTTTGGAGGACCAGAAACTTGTCAGAACACAGGTGATTTGGATTGGTAAACAGAATTCCCAATTTGTTGATTTGTAACACACAAAAAATATATCACTGATGGATGGCGCAAATATTTGCATACAACCTAGCTTGGTGATGAGAAATGCTGATATAGCCTTTCTTATAGATCCTCACACGTAGACTCCATTCAAACCAGTTCCTTCTATTAACAAGTTATACTTTTCCTTCCTGAGTTTGCAAATGCTTGATTAGGGCACTTTGATTGGATTTAGTGTTTTTCAAGTTTCTTCAGTCATCTAATGATATCTTTTAGGTTACTTTTATATAAGACTTATCTTTTCCATTTTATATTGAATTTTTTACATTTCTTCTGTAAAGTGCAATCTTTTATTATCTCCTACTCCTTTTTTTTTTAAATGAATAAGAAAACAGAGTTTTCCAAGGGTAATTAGCTAATAAATAGTTGAACAGAGTTTTAAACTAGGCTCTTTCTGGTACTGCTACTGCTTTTACTACTGTGAACTGCAGCTGCTTTAGCATTGAAGGGAGAGAGGATACTCATCTCAAGTTCTAGGAGACTGAGTACCCTTCTAGGGCCTACCAGGTACATACCATGGCCATTTTTTGAAAAAGTCATAAAATACAAACTTAAGTTCAAATCATATTATGGAATCTTGTATTTTGCCTTTATGGTGCTCAGACCTGCTTTCTCCAATGGAAGATATTATTTAATCAGTTCTATAGGCCTGAGTACAGTGAAAATTTTGAACATGCTCCTCTATTATGAACCAGTATTCATTAAACAATGTTAATGAGAATCTACCTATGTACACTGTACTATGACGTTATCAACCTTGTGGAAAAGGATATCGAACAAGTTCAGTAGCTATATCTACTGACCATCAAACTGAAATTTATAGCTCCTTTCTCCCTTCATCCCTTTAGGCTTTCTAGTATCTTATGCGTGTGTGCTCAGTTGTGTCTGATTCTTTGTGATCCCATGGTCTGCAGCCTGCCAGGCTCCTCTATCCATGGAATTTTCCTTGTAAAATTCCTGGGATGGGTTGCCATTTTGTCCTCCAGGGATCTTCCTGACCCAGGGATCGAACCCACATCTCCTGCATCACCTGCATTGGCAGCTGGTTTCTTTAACACTGAGCCACCTGGGAAGTCTGTATCTTAACCACATTTATAAGGCTTATCTTAAAACGTAGAAAGAGAGAATAAATGTTAAATCCTGGAAATCTTAATCATGTTTTACTCTTTCTTCTCAAGGTGGGGAGAAGAATTCTCATTGTCCAAGCACCCTCAGGTATGTTTTAAAATTCAGCCATTAAAAATATTTTATTTGACCTTACCATAAAAAAGTCAGTATATGTCACAGTTAACTTACTAGTTCTCATAAGTTGGTATAAACTTCTAAATTTCTCCCAGACTAATATGACCTGTCTGGACATGTTATGTTAAAACCCTGGAATTTCTGATTTGGAAGATTAGGAGTCTGCCTTGGGCTATAGGGTCAGGTTTGTTATGGAGTGTTTTGGGGCTGAAGAGTCCCTTTCCCTTTTTGAGCTTTCATATCTTTCCCTGTAATGAAGATGTTGGATTGGATGTTCTCTAAACATCCAATGTTTTGGATACTAGAAAGCCTAAGAAAAAGGAGTTCTCTTTTGTACTTCTCCAAATTCAGTATTTGCCAGTGTATTTGGCTTCACTGTGTACTAGTCAAATCTGTTTGAATAGAGGTAGGCTGTTTTTTCCTAATGTTTTGTGCTTTGTAGACTGATAACAATAGAAGAGCAACTATTCTACTCATATATAGCACTAAACAGCCATGGACAACACCTAAATGAATGAATGTGAATGTGTTCCAGTAAAGGTTTTTTTTTCACTCCCCTCCCCCGACTACCATTTAGAAATGTAAAAGCTATTCTTACAATTGGGGCTTACATTTATGTGTGGAGCTGTACAAAAATAGGTGGGAGGCCAATTTGACCTTTAATTTGTAGTTTGCTGACCCCTGTGTTTAGGCCAAGAAGACTTAAATTCATTGGAGTTGACTGAGGAATCATGTAGTAGCTTCCAGCATCTGCAGTAGCATTTCTTCCGTGTAATAAAATGAAGCTTTGTGAGAGAGCCCTGGGGCAGAGAAACTTAAGAAGAACAGAAACCAGTAGAGGTGGAGCATGTGGATTGAAAACAAGTTATTTTTATAATATAAATTACAGTAGCATTTTCTTTTGAATGTATTGTTTGAGATGCCTATTAGATATCTAAATAGAGATTACTGGATAATAGGCATTTGTCTGTAGGATGGCTGCTATTCAGAGAAGGGAATAGGTTGAGTTCCCAGGGCCCAGGCTAGACAGTACAGGAGAGGAAGCCTTAAGAAGGAGGCCTGACCCAGACAATAAAAAAGCTTTGTGCTCTTGTAGTCAACCCGTTTGGTAAATGTAAAGGCTGGTGCCCAGAGGGGTCAGACAGCTTCTGGTCCAGGTGCAAACAAGCCAGGACTATAGTATGCTCCATCTCCTAAGTCTAGGTCAGTGCTTTTTCTTGGGCACGTTTGTCTCTCATTTTTACTGGTTTAGTGGATAGTACTATACTCATTTGATAACTGATTGTTTCATATGAGTTTTTAAGAATAACATTAAAGTTTGACTTTCTGCCAATTGTTACTAGAGTTAATGGTTCTGATTTCAATGTCTTTTTTTTTTTTTTAAACCCCCAACTTTAGGGAACTGAAGTCAAAGCAATAACGTACTCAGCAATGCAGGTCTATAATGAAGAGAAGCCAGAAGTTTTTGTGATCATTGACATTTAAGATACCAAAAAAAAGAGAGAGAGAGATTCCTATGAAGAACTGTTTTTTTCTCTTCCTTTTGACAAGATACCATGATATAAACTTTACATGGAGAATTTATATATGGAGTTTTGCAGAACAGAGATTTTTGACTTAAAGTATGACTTTCAGAAATGAAAAATCAAGGTACAGCTTTGGACTTTGTTACCCAAAGAATCAAATTTTAAATAATTCTCTAAGTGGCAAGCATGGCCCCTCCTTCATTAATTCCCCTTTGTAGCAGCAGGTGCCTTACACCTTTCCAGCAGAATGCAAGTCCTCCAGCCTCGTCCCAAGAACGATCATTGACGTAAGAGCAGCCCGAGAGACTCTGAAGCCCCTGTACTCTTCTTGAATGCACCTTGGAGAAAATGTAATTTGAGAAATCCTACAACCAGTATTTTGCTTTTCTTCCAAAGTGATTAACACATATATTTTCTATATGTACATTAAAGAGGTTGTGTTTTGGATTGCTATGGGACAGAGCCCAATCCTGTACTCCAGTTGGTTTTCTTAGATGAAATAATTATATTTGAACAATTGGAAGGCTTTTCTAGAAACAGTCCTGATTTACTTTCACTTTTTTTTTTTTTAGCACTGATATACTGACACTTTTTCCTGTAAGATAAAACCTGACACATATACAAATGGGCCCTTCCAACATACAATTTTATATTAAAGCCAGTATATTTATACAGTTAGAGAAAAGGAGAATTTTTTAAAGTTTCTTTGGTTTTTAAAAATTACCTAAGCTCTTCATTTCTAAGAAGACAAGAGGCCAGGAAAACAACTTTAAAATGATCTGAACTTTTTAAAGTAGCTAACTTTGAAAAAAATCAAACTGCTTTCATTTGACTTGCAATATTATTCCACTCTCTGTTCATGGATTGATGTAGTCTTCCTTACAAAGTTGCTGTTTATTAGTGAGAAAAGATTACCACTGGGTGGTGTCAAATATTACAGTGTGCTGAACTTGATCTAAAAGATGGTCTGTGAGCTTTCTAAGTGTTCTGTCTGAGCAGCACCTTATTTTTCTCCTGGGATTTAGCACAAAGAAGGGCAAGAGCCTATGGTTTGGATAGCTAGCTCTTCAAGGATCACCGAGGTAGCACTCCTTCACCTTTCTTAGTCTCAGGCACATTTTGTATGTTTATTGATTGATTGGCCTCACCAAGTGGCTTTCGGGATCTTAGTTCATTCTAGCTCAAGTCACTTTTCCATGCTGCCTCCCTAACTACTCAAGGTTCAGGGGTCTTTGAACTTATGCCTCTTTACTTAGCTTTAAAGATTTGGGCTTCCCAGTTGGCTCAGTGGTTAAAAAAAAAAAAAGTTGCCTGCCAGTGCAGGTGAAGCAGGAAATTTGGGTTTGATCCCTGGGTCGGGAAGATCTGGAGAAGGAAATGGCAACCCACTCCAATATTCTTGCCTGGGAAATCCCAGAGGAGTCTGGCGGGCTACAGTCCATGAGGTCACAAAAGGGTCGGACATGACTTAGCGACTAAACAACAGCAACAAAGATTTGCAGGCTTATTCAGTTTTACTTGTTGAATGTTCACTAGTCTAGATGACGCATGATACACATTACTACTCAGTGGTCAGTGGACTAAGTCTCTTAGAGCGCCGTCACTTAGCAGAGACCGCAGGTCAGCTGCTTGAGCACATCTATAAGAATGCAAGAACTGCAGGTCACAAACTTCGGTTGTGATTCTTCAGTTTCTTTCCAATTTTAAATGTCTATGATCTAGTAATATATTTTAAACAACTGAGCTGAGGAAGAGAAAAATACCTGGAACTACTGGAACAGTCATTTAGCCTAAAAGGTCCAAGTCATACCATCTAGGTCTGCTACTGGAGAAGGCGATGGCACCCCATTCCAGTACTCCTGCCTGGGAAATTCCATGGATGGAGGAGCCTGGTGGGCTGTAGTCCATGGGGTCGCCAAGAGTCGGACACGACTGAGCGACTTCACTTTCACTTTTCACTTTGATGCATTGGAGAAGGAAATGGCAACGCACTCCAGTGTTCTTGCCTGGAGAATGCCAGGGACGGGGGAGCCGGGTGGGCTGCCGTCTATGGGGTCGCACCGAGTCGGACACGACAAGCGACTTAGCAGCAGCAGCAGCAGGTCTGCTACTAGTCAGACAGCCATTGTCATGGTAGAGTGCTGTGCAACATGGCGGCGGCACCTTCAGGAAAGCCACAGTAGTGATGTGATGCCTTCTGCTCACTGATGCCTTGGCTAAGTGGTTACATGTGCCTGCAACCACTCTCGTCAGTTCTCTTTCCACCTTGCTATTACCACGTGGGCTCTAGCAAAGAATGTTCAGGAAGAAAGGGTGGGAAAATAGTTTATACCCTCCTGGAAGTTGGGGAAGTGCCCCTTAGAGACTAGAATTCTGCCCCTTGCTGAAGTCTGAGCTTCAGAAGGTTTGGGAAATTCCAGACTGAGACTGAGAATTGAGTTTCTTCATCTAAAAAATCAGGAAACTGGAGAAGATACTCTCTGAAAGCTCCTTCCAGAATAAACTTACTCAGAACTTAGTGACTGTAGTAATTGATCAGGTATTAATATTTCCCATATAGCACACTCTGTGTTTTGTTACCTGTGAAATGAACAAATACTTAATGTTGAACTCTGGACATGCAAGGAAGTCCTTAGGACTTTCTGTTGGCCCTCTTAGGGCCAACATATTTATTTTGTCATAAACACATATCCAGGTCTCTGTACAAAACATTTTTTCCAGATGCTTTTAGTATGTTACCCATTTGTCCTTTCAACAATTCTATAGGTAATACAGTTCCCCTATACTTTACAAATAAGGAGGTTAGTGACACCTAAAACCTCCTGGCTAGTAGAGGCAAACTGGGGACTTCAGAAACTATTCATTGTCATTATACAATATCCTTTTATGTATAACAAAGCACATTTATGTTCTACGCTTGTGATCCAGGTGATAGCCCTGTGAAAGTACAATAACTTTTACTTCTCACATTTTACATATAAGGAAGCACTTCACACTTGAGCAATGTTAAGGTGGAACTCAAAAAATAGATGATAGACAATGGCTGTCTCATTTTCTTTGACACGTACTCTAAAAGTTCAAAAACTAATGTTATTTAGTAAAAATATTTTGACAGTAGAAATCTAATATCAGAACAAGTCAGTAGGAAATAGTGGATTTATATTATTTTTTTCCCACTGCCAAATAAATACAGCACTGTGTGTTCTATCTCTGGCTTGGGAAGATCCCCTGGAGAAGGGCATGGGAACCCACTCCAGTATTCTTGCCTGGAGAGTCCCATGGACAGAGGAGCCTGGCGGGGTTGCAGTCCGTGAGGTTGCAGAGCTGGATACAACTGAAGCGACTTAGCACGCGTGTGTGTTTTTTAAACTACCTCCAAATATAAGCTGGAACGTGAAGTGTCATGAATTCACATCCTAATCCTGTCACTTGCTAGCTGTATGACTTTGGGAAATTTCTCGAACCTCTCCGAGGCTCAGTTTAACTCTAAAATGGAGATAGTGACCACTCATGACCAGGTGCCCCCAGCTTTGCTACCATAGTGAAGAATCCTATTTTGTGGACTCCCTGGTAGTCCAGTGGTTAAGAATCCCCCTACCTGAAGGGGACACAGGTTCAATCTCTGGTCTGGGAAGATTTCACGTGCTGTGGGCCAGCTACGCCCATGAGCCACAACTACTGAAGCCCGGCCATCCTCGAGCCTGTGCTCCACAAGAGAAGCCACCGCAATAGAAGCCCCTTACCACAGCTGGAGAAAATTCTGCTCGCAGCGGAGACCCAGCACAGCCAACAAATAAAAATTTTTTTTAAAGAATCTTATTCTGTAAAAGAAGAGAAGAGGAGTCATTTTGGAATTATACTTGGAGCTCTGGAATTTAAACACTGCTGTGGTAACATTTTTATTTTGAGGATTTTAGGAGTGCAGTGGTTAACAGCACAAACTGGAGCCAAATCACAGGGGTGGAAGTGCTTGTTCCTCCGCTCACTGTCTAACGTGGGGCATGTTGGTGAACCTCTGTGTGCTTTACTTTCCAAACTGCAACTGGTGAAGGGTTGTTGAGAGAATTAAATGAATGTATACACATAAAGAAGAACTGACTCTTTTGAAAAGACCTTGATGCTGGGAAAGATTGAAGGCGGGAGGAGAAGGAGACGACAGAGGATGAGATGGCTGGATGGCATCACAGACTCGATGGACATGAGTTTGAGTCAACCCCGGGAGTTGGTGATGGAGGGAGGCCTGGCGTGCTGCGGTTCATGGGGTCACAAAGAGTCGGACACGACTGAGCGACTGAACTGAACTGATACATAGAAAGCTCAAGACAGTGCCTGACACAGTAATGCTAAGTGAGGGCTAGTACTATTACTGGAACAAGCTTAAATGCTAACAGCCCCCTTAATTTTTCACGTTTTTTTTTTGGAAGTCCAGAACAGAAAAAAAGAATAAGAAACTGCTTGGTTAGGGGGTGTGACCAGCCTAAGGACAACTCTGGCAGCCAGTGCCATTCCAGTCTGTTAACTCAGAAGGGAAAACAGCCACTCCCTTCTCTTTCCTCCTGCATTCTCTCTCCTGCTTTTTAGTTTTCTTTCTTCCATATCTGAGTTGAGCTATGTTCAAAAGCTGTGCCTGTCCCTTTACGCCAAGCTAGGTGCCCTCTACAGGACTCCCTTCCATTGATTGTCCTTTCCTGATTTCCTTGCAGTTTTCACTATTAACCATTCAAGGGCTATGTCACAATGAGAAGAAAGATGAATCGATTACGGGGTACCTTTTTTTTTTTATGGATGTTCCCAAGGGCTTGCCAGTTTTTTCAGTACCAGTGCAGCCCATCCACCAAAGTTCATACCACAAAACTCATCAGCTCCTACCTTTGAATTCTTGTCGATTCTTTTTCTCTTTGTTTTTATACACTTTTAAGATATTCACATACCATACAATTCATCCATTAAACCCAATTCGGTGGCTTTTAGTATAGTCACAGTTGTGCAGCCATCACCATGATCAACTTTAGCACATTTTCCCCCTAAAAAGAAAGTTGCTACCTTTTAAGCAGTAACCCCCCCAGATCAGCCCTCCCAGTCCTAGGCAATCACCAAGTAATCTACTTTCTGTTCTGCAAATCCGTCTAAACTGTTGCCCAGATTCTTACCTGCCAATCTTGTCCTTTTTTAAAAAAAGATATAATTGGAAATTCACCTCTTAGAAGCTATGTAGACTCATCCCACCTGTTTGATCACCACTTTCTGAGTCCTCTTATTTCCAGTGAAAAGTGGCTTGAAAGTGAAAGTGGCTCAGTCGTGTCTGACTCTGCGACCTCATGGGCTATGAGTCCATGGAATTCTCCAGGCCAGAATACTGGAGTGAGTAGCCTTTCTCTTCTCCAGGAGATCTTCCCAACCCAGGTCTCCCACATTGGTGGGAGATTCTTTACAAACTGATCCACAGGGGAAGCCCAAGAATACTGGAGTGGGTGGTCTATCCCTTCTCCAACAGATCTTCCCAACCCAGGAATCGAACCGGGGTCTCCTGCATTGCAGGTGGATTCTTCACCAACTGAGCTACTAGGGAAGCCCAGTGAAATCCTCAGACATTTTAAACTATGAATACAAACTCCATAAAGTTCCTTAAGTCAGTTAATATATGTAGTAGTCAACTCCCTTTTCATGTTGCAAGCACCTTAAGGAGCTTCTGGTTTTTTGAACCTTCCGGCTTTTAATGGTCTGTTTTAGTGATGCTTCCACTTCTTTCTGATTCCAAAGCCACTGATGATATTCTTCTTAGGGAGAGATCTTTAGCATGTTTTCATATCCAAATTCCAAGTCTTGTTTCTATCAGCAGTGCCCTTATCCCCCCACAGCTCACACTGGCATTTACTTGAACTCCTCTTACATTTCCACCCCTTGTGCTCAACTATTTGCTAGTTTTCCTTAGTTATAGGTCATTTCTCTTGTCCTTCCCTTGTATTTGAATTGGATGTTCTTTCCATTATTTAAAGTGTAGTTTCAAAGTCACCTTTTTTTTTCTTTTTCAAATATAGCAGTGTTATTTTGCATGTTGGCATTAAAGACCATTTTTATTATCTATGTTTGTTTTTGAGTAAAAAGAAAATTAATAAATGTGATACTCTTCCCGCCTAAATTCTTTGTCTGAATTCCATCTAGGAATCTGAGAGCTTGGAGGAGACAGCAGATGGTAGATACTGAGACACTGGTTGAATAAATGGGTGTACCTCTGGCACTTGGCACTTTCTACCACACACCATCATTGACCATATATATATATATATACATATATACGTCTCTCTGGAATGTCAAGTTCCTCCAGGACTTTCCCTTGCATGTGACAGGGGTTCCCAAAGTCATTATAAATGCCTCATCTTCCAATATGTGGATATTTATATCTATGGCTTCCCAGGTAGCTCAGTGGTAAAGAATCCACCTGCCAATGCAGGAGAAGCCGGTTTGTTCCCTGGGTCAGGAAGATCTCCTGTAGGAAGAAATGGCAACCCACTCCAGTATTCTTGCCTGGAAAATTCCATGGACAGAGGAGCCTGGTGGGCTACAGTCCATGGGGTGGCAAAGGGTCAGACACGACTGAATGAGCGAGTACACACACATAGTTACCTAAAGGTAGGAGTCAGGGCCTCTGCTTCCAGTTTCCTTCTTGAAACAACCTAATTTCCTAAACTTGGCCAAGACTTTTCAGCACTCTAGGCCTCAGTTTCTTCATCTACCATATTTACCTACCTCACCTGGCCATCAGGCTAAAGAGTTATGACCCCTCACCTCTCCCAGCGGCGAGGCCAAGCGCGCCGTTCCCTGCCGGCGAGCAGGGGTGGAGGGATGGGCGTGGGCTGGGGTGGGGCGCGCGAGGGGCAGGGGCGCCTAAGGCACTGGTGGGCTGTGATCCACAGACCGCATAAAGGGAACGGAAAGTCGGGGTAAAGCACACTAGCTCCCCCTGGCGGTATTGGGCCAAAACGACAGAAACGACGTTTTGTTAATACCAAACGCGACCGAACGATGTTGGTTTCCAAGGGAAACCATTCAGTATCACAGTAACCCAAGTCTATGCCCCAGCCAGTAATGCTGAAGAAGCTCAAGTTGAACGGTTCTATGAAGACCTACAAGACCTTCTAGAACTAACACCACCAAAAGATGTCCTTTTCATTATAGGGGACTGGAATGTAAAAGTAGAAAGTCAAGAGATAGCTGGATTAACAGGCAAAGTTACCTTGGAGTACAAAATGTAGCAGGGCAAAGACTAACAGAGTTTTGCCAAGAGAATGCACTGGTCATAGCAAACACCCTCTTTCAACAACACAAGAGATGACTCTACACATGGACATCACCAGATGGTCAATACCAAAATCAGATTGATTATATTCTTTGTAGCCAAAGATGGAAACGCTTTATACAGTCACCAAAAACAAGACTGGGAGCTGACTGTGGCTCAGATCATGAACTCCTTATTGCCAAATTCAGACTTAAATTGAAGAAAGTAGGGAAAACCACCAGACCATTCAGGTATGACCTAAATCAAATCCTTTACGATTTTACAGTAGAAAGGACAAATAGATTCAAGGGATTAGATCTGATAGACAGAGTGCCTGAAGAACTATGGGTGGAGATTCATGACATTGTACAGGAGGCAGTGATCAAGACCATCCCTAAGAAAAAGAAGTATAACAAGGCAAAATGGTTGTCTGAAGAGGCCTTACAGATAGCTGAGAAAAGAAGAGTGCAAAAGGCAACGGAGAAAAAGAAAGATATACCCATTTGAATGCAGAGTTCCAAAGAATATCAAGGAGAGATAAGAAAGCCTTCCCCAGTCATCAGTGCAAAGAAATAGAGGAAAACAATAGAATGGGAAAGACTAGAGACACTTCAGGAAAATTAGAGATACCAAGGAAACATTTCATTCAAGGTCAGTTCAGTTCAGTTACTCAGTAGTGTCCGATTCTTTGGGACCCCATGGACTGCAGCACGCCAGGTCTCCCTGTCCATGACCAGCTCCCAGAGTCCACCCAAACCCATGTCCATCGAGTCGGTGATGCTATCCAACCCTCTGTCATCCCCTTCTCCTCCTGCCCCCAATCCCTCCCAGCATCAGTCTTTTCCAATGAGTCAGTTCTTTGCATCAGGTAACCAAAATATTGGAGTTTCAGCTTCAGCATCAGTCCTTCCAATGAATACTCAGGACTGATGTCCTTTAGTATAGACTGGTTGGATTTCCTTGCAGTCCAAAGGACTCTCAAGAGTCCTCTCCAACACAATTCAAAAGTATCAATTTTTTGGCGCTCAGCTTTCTTTATGTTCCAACTCTCACATCCATACATGACAACTGGAAAAGCCATAGCCTTGACTAGATGGCCCTTGTCAGCAAAGTAATGTCTCTGCTTTTTAATATGCTGTCTAGATTGATCATGGAGAAGGCAATGGCACCCCACTCCAGTACTCTTGCCTGGAAAATCCATGGACGGAGGAGCCTGGTGGGCTGCAGTCCATGGGGTTGCTAAGAGTCAGACACAACTGAGCGACTTCACTTTCACTTTTCACTTTCATGCATTGGAGAAGGAAATGGCAACCCACTCCAGTGTTCTTGCCTGGAGAATCCCAGAGACTGGGGAGCCTGGTGGGCTGCCGTCTCTGGGGTCGCACAGAGTCGGACACAACTGAAGCGATTTAGCAGCAGCAACAGGTTGATCATAGCTTTTCTTCCAAGAAGCAAGTGTTTTTTAATTTCATGGCTGCAATCACCATCTGCAGTGATTTTGGAGCCCCCCAAAATAAAGTCTATTATTACTGTTTCCGTTGTTTCCCCATCTATTTGCCATGAAGTGATGGGACGGATGCCATGATCTTAGTTTTCTGAATGTTGAGTTTTAAGCCAACCTTTTCATTTTCCTTTTTAACTTTCACCAAGAGGCTCTTTAGTTTTTCTTCACTTTCTGCCATAAGGGTGGTGTCATCTGCATATTTGAGGTTATTGATGTTTCTCCCAGAAATCTTGATTCCAGCTTGTGCTTCATCCAGCCCAGCGTTTCTCATGATGTACACTGCATATAACTTAAATAAGCAGGGTGACAATATACAGCCTTGACGTACTCCTTTTCCTATTTGGAACTAGTCTGTTGTTCCATGTCCAGGTCTAACTATTGCTTCTTGACCTACATAGACTTCTCAGGAGGCAGGTCAGGTGGTCTGGTATTCCCATCTCCTGAAGAATTTTCAACAGTTTGTTGTGATCCACACAGTCAAAGGCTTTGGCATAGTCAATGAAGTACAAGTAGATGTTTTTCTGGAACACTCTTGCTTTTTCAATAATCCAACAGATGCTGGCAATTTGATCTCTGGTTCCTCTTTCTTTTCTAAATCCAGCTTGAACATCTGGAAGTTCACAGTTCACATACTGTTGAAGCCTGTGCAAGGATGGGCACAATAAAGGACAAAAATGGTATGGATCTAACAGAAGCAGAAGATATTAACAGGTGGCAAGAATACACAGAAGAACTGTACAAAAAAAGATCTTCATGACCCAGATAACGATGATGGTGTGATCACTCACCAAGAGCCAGACATCTTGGAATGTGAAGTTAAATGGACCTTAAGAAGCATCACTACAAGCAAAGCTAGTAGAGGTGATGGAATTCCAATTGAGCTATTTCAAATCCTAAAAGATGATGCTGTGAAAGTGCTGCACTCAATATGTCAGCAAATTTGGAAAACTCAGCAGTGGCTACAGGACTGGAAAAGTTTTCATTTCAATCCCAAAGAAAGGCAGTGCTAAAGAATGTTCAAACTACTGCACAATTGACTCATCTCACATGCTAGCAAGTAATGCTCAAAATTCTCCAAGCCAGGCTTCAACAGTATGTGAACCGTGAACTTCCAGATGTTCAAGCTGGATTTAGAAAAGGCAGAGGAACCAGAGATCAAATTGCCAGCNGCTGTTAAAGTACTATACTCAATATGCTAGCAAATTTGGAAAACTCAGCAGTGGCCACAGGACTGGAAAAGTCAGTTTTCATTCCAATCCCAAAGAAACGCATGCCAAAGAATGTTCAAACTACTGTACAATTGCTCTCATTTCACACGCTAGCAAAGTAATGCTCAAAATTCTCCAAGCAAGGCTTCAATAGTATGTGAACTGAGAATGTCCAGATGTTCAAGTTGGATATAGAAAAGGCAGAGGAACCAGAGATCAAATTGCCAACATCCATTTGATCGTAGAAAAAGCAAGAGATTCTTAGAAAAACATCTACTTCTGCTTTATTGACTACACTAAAGCCTTTGACTGTGTGGATCACAACAAACTGTGGAAAATTCTTCAAGAGACGGGAATACCAGATCACCTGACTTGCCTCCTGAGAAGTCTGTATGCAGGTCAAGAAGCAACAATTAGAACTGGACATGGAACAACAGACTGGTTCCAAATAGGGAAAGGAGTATATCAAGGCTGCATGTTGTCAACCTGCTTATTTAACTTCTATGCAGAGTACATCATGGGACATGCTGGGCTGGAAGAAGCACAAGCCGAAATCAAGATTTCTGGGAGAAACATCAATAACCTCAAATATGCAGATGACACCACCCTTATGGCAGAAAACGAAAAACTAAAGAGCCTCTTAATGAAAGTGAGAGTGAAAAAGTTGGCTTCAAAACTCAACATTCAGAAAACTAAGATCATGGCATCCATCCCATCACTTCATGACAAATAGATGGGGAAACAACGGAAACAGTGACAGGCTTTATTTTTGGGGGCTCCAAAATCACTGCAGATGGTGATTGCAGCCATGAAATTAAAAGATGCTTACTCCTTGGAAGAAAAGCTATGATCAACCTAGACAGCACATTAAAAAGCAGAGGCATTACTTTGCTGACAAAGATCTGTCTTGTCAAAGCTATGGTTTTTCCAGTTGTCATGTATGGATGTGAGAGTTGGACTATAAAGAAAGCTGAGCACCAAAGAATCAATGGTTTTGAATTGTGGTGTTGGAGAGGACTCTTGAGAGTCTCTTGGACTGCAAGGAGATCCAAGCAGTCTATCCTAAATGAAATCAGTCCTGAATATTCATTGGAAAGACTGATGCTGAAGCTGAAACTCCAATATTTTGGTCACCTGATGCAAAGAACTGACTCACTAGAAGAGCTTCTGATGCTGGGAAAGATTGAAGGCAGGA
The DNA here is from genome assembly GCA_006410675.1 of Oreotragus oreotragus. Lineage (NCBI taxonomy): Eukaryota > Metazoa > Chordata > Mammalia > Artiodactyla > Bovidae > Oreotragus > Oreotragus oreotragus. The sequence goes on along the minus strand of SJYX01022317.1, from coordinate 352,682 downwards.
GAAGGGGACAACGGAGAATGAGATGGTTGGATGGTGTCACTGACTTTTCGGTCCTGAGTTTGAGTAAGCTCCGAGAGTTGGTGATGGACAGGGAGGCCTGGCAGGCTGCAGTCCATGGGGTCGCAAACATGACAGAATGACTGAAGTGAACTAAACTAAGCCAACCCACTGTGCGGGCTAGACTTGTGATGACTCTGTGGTCAGTTCTTAAGCTTCAGTCTCCTCCTGTTTTAAACTGGGAGGAGTAAGTGCCTAGCTCAGTGGCATTAGATCTAGTAAAGATCCGGCTAACTGAGGCTCTTTATCAGGCGCCCACTACGCACAACACAGCATTTTCTCTTCACCATCCTGCTTTCCAGAATCTAGCTTTAGGGGTGTCTGGTAGGTTGGAGCCCTCTTTGGGGGTCTCACTGTCAGATTCTCTGATAGCTTTCTAGGAAAAGTAGTTGTAGGGGAAATAGGACTGAAAAGGAAAAGAATGATTCTTACTCTTCAATCCCACTCACTGGTGTAGTCTTCCCTGAAAATAAGAATATGAAGCCACATGGCCATTTGTCTGGGCACGAATAAGTATTGCTGGTGGTCAGGGGAAAACATGGGCTTTCATTTTTTTAACACAGCCCCCAAATACTGGAGCATCTGGTGCCAGTGCTTATAGGCTCCATTTTTCACTGCTGTATTCCTTGTGAATTTTTCCCCCAGGAGAAAAAAAAAAGTTTTAAATCAACTCATATGCAACAAAAGGCACACACTTTTATTTCAGCGTCTAACCTTTTTGAATTCTGCAAGAAAGTGCCACTTTGTTATTGGATTTTTTTATTTGGGTAAGAGATTAAGAAGTGGTGTCTGCAATACACACTATTACTGCACAGATATACTCAGGTTTGAATTGCAAACATAACCTCAACTGTGAGAATGAGGATGATGCTCGAAGCAAAAATCGTTTCAAGTTATTTTCAAAAAAAAAGTTTAATGGCAATACTTGAAGTAAATAAAGCAAAGACATTTATTTTTGTTTCCAAATTAATCTGAAGCCTTCTTTAAATAAGACGTCTTGCTTTCGAGTTCTATTTCTCTGGTATGAGATTTAACTTGAATAAAAACTGATTTAATTCAATTCATTGATGGAATGTAAATGTGTAGCAATTAAGTTTCACAGTGCTTGGAGAGTATTCTGGTTTCTTTATAAAAAGTGAAGAAACATTAAAGCTTGCAAAATTCCAGGACACAGTACTTCTGTTACATATTCCTAATATAGTTCTTTTATTACTCTGAAGTACTGTGTGAATTCCCAGACTGCAATAGGTACTGAAAATCAAATAAAAATGCAAATACATCCCAAAGTAAAAATGGGTTAAGACGACCCACTAATTTAGTGTCCATATTATTTGATCCTAATAAAAACTTTAGATGAGGGAACATGCACAGTATCTTGAAACTTCACAAAAAATGTTTTCTTGGACTCAGCATCCATATTTAAATTATTCCCCCTTAATTATAGGGTTGAGAACCAGTGGACTGGAAGGTGAAATGGTTCTACTGCCCATCCTTAGCACCTATCGGGGGAGGACAAAGAAAAACTTTGACTAGGGGACCTATTTTGTACATAAAAGAACCACTAGGAATATTAAATTAAAAAAAAAAAACTTATACTCAGGCCCCATCTGCCAGAGATTCTGCTTTAATTAGGCATCTGTATTTTTAAAAGCTCCATGAGTGATTCTAAAGTGCAGTCAAGATTGTGAACTACTGATCTAGGTAAAAATGTTCCATTTTTTCCCTTATGGGCTGAATAAGTTAATAAAAGAATTAAACAGTTGTAAATAATATCAATAAGAAATTTAAAAGATTTTCCCAATGAGCAAATCAAGAAACTGTACAATGGATCTGCGTATTTAGAAATCTGAAAGAGTGAAGTAAAGTATAATCAGTTCTCAGATGTACTTGACAAGCTGTCTTTAATGTAATAATGTTTGCAAATAATCAAATCAAGCCCAAAGGTAAAGATATGACTGGCATTACCCTGGTCACTGGCTTCCTATCTATCAGTGATGAAATATGCAATGGTTTTTGCTGATGTGAAGAAAACAAAAAGAGATGAGGAAAAGTGTTTGTCATGCTTTTAAATAAGTACATTTCAAAATGTTTTGCCTTTGGGGAATTCCTTGACAGTCCAGGGTTTCCCTGATAGCTGAGTTGGTAAAGAGTTCACCTGCAATGTGGGAGAGCTGGGTTTGATCCGGGTTGGGAAGATTCCCTGGAGAAGGGAAAGGCTACCCACTTCAGTATTCTGGCCTGGAGAATTCTATGGACTGTGTCCATGGGGTCGCACAGAGTCGGACACAACTGAAGGACTTTCACCTTCCTTCATCTTGGCAGTGCAGTCGTTAGGGCTCAGTGCTTGCACTGCAGGGGGGACGGGTTCAGCCCCTGGTTGGGGAGCTTAGACTCCGCATGCTGGTCTGTATGGCCAAAATAAAGTGAAATACAGTAAAATGAACTTTCCACTGCAAAAAATAATTTAAAAAATTTGCCTTTAGAAGTTGGTCCTTTGGCTTCTCCTGTCTGTCTTATTAATATATTTCACTTTTTGTTGGCACTAATACTTTATGGAGAAGGCTGACAAGTTAGAAAATGAAGTTGTTAGATTCTCTGTGGATTTCATTTTTCTGGTCTCTTCATGGCACAATTAGCGTCAATAGCTAAGAAACTCCTGTATCAAAATAAAATATTAATTATACTTTACAATATATAAAGCAGCTGGCTAAATAATGCCATTGGCATAACAATCTGAATCTTTATCATTGAAACTCTTGTAACCAAAGTCACATCCTTTACATAATATTTATTCTGTATAGGATTTATTATCCACATACAATGATGTCAGCTTTAAAACAATTGTTACTTGTATAAACTCATCTTATAAAATAGAGTAATACACAACACACCTCAGTGATTTAAGCTGATATTCTAGGATTCAGAAAATCTGATCATTCTAATTCCAATTTCTGCATTGTTTCACTGGGTTGTCTTAGGTAGGTTGCTTTATTGTTCTGTGCCTTAATTTCTTTACCTTTCATGTGATAAACATCCTATTTCATAGATACTTAAAGAATAACATAAAAATTATTAAATACTTTGCAAATATAAAATGCTATATAAATGATAAATAGTAATACTGATCCATTCTAATATAAAATAACATACAACTTTCCATTTATAAAGTTTGGTCCTCCAGTACCTACTAATATCAAGCTTCCCAGTTAAACACATCTTATGCTATATATTTTTTTTTTAAGTGATTTTTTCCATAGTATGAAGTTTAGGACTCCAAATACATATAACCAGTATGAGTGGAAATTTCAATACATCTTAGCAAGACTTGGCAAAATAACTTTAATGAACTGAGTTCTGAGCTCATAAGTAACTGAAACACTAAACTTTTTATCCATTCAGTGGTAACTTGGCTACATAAAAGTAACCATGTTTGATTTCATCATTCAAACATACAATATTGAAAAATTTGTTCTGAAAAAGGTCTTAAGATGTGGTAACTATAGAAGAAACCTTGTAAAGATGTGATTTGCTGCTCTAAGAGATTCTATGGTTACCAGCTTAGAAGTGCCGGGAGTAGCAGAAGTAATGAAGTGAGAGTGTAATGCTCAAAGGGAATTTAAAAAGTGATCCAGTCCAGGGTTTTCAGTGTTGGACTCCTGGGCTCTGCAGAAGTGTGTGGGGAAAGGCTTGTAAGGAGCTTTAACCAGAGCAGCTCTGTTATTAGTTTCCTTTAAATGCTGAACTTCTCTATGAAACAATTTATTTGAAGAAAGGGTTTTGTGAGTTAAAAAAAAAACAACCCTTTTAAACCACCAACTAGTCTATTTTGCTTCCTTCAGACACTAGGCATGACTGCAGTGGTGCTTTATTTTTGCAAAACTTCATCTCGTCCACCAGATACTCTTGAGGACCATAGCTTACAAGGGTATTCAGAAGCTGACAAACAGCATTCTTGTAAGAGCAAACTTTGGTCTAACCAACTTCCATTATTTTCCTAATGTTAAAAAAAATCTTGGCATAAATAAAGTTTATATTAACAGATTATACCCCTATGTAACATTTTCCCACATTTAAGAGCCAAAGAAGTCAGTTTTCTTAGAAACCATTAATCGACAGTTTCACTCTAGAAAAGGTCTCTAAAGTCTTAGATAAATATGATATGATACCGTAGCTATTATTTACAACTTACAAACATGTCACAAATGTTCTTTTATATACTAAAATAACAGAACAGATGTGCTATCTAATTTGGTGAATCTGAATGCTGTTTTGTGGGGACTGCTCAATGCTTGTTATAAACAGTTATGAGAAAGCGTATCTCTGATAAGGCTCTACAAGTGCTGGTGGCACTGTGTTCCGTGGACTTTGCTGACATTCATGCTGATGTTTGCATGCAGAATATAGTAGCATTAAAGAACATTTAGGTCATAGACTAAAGTGCGTTAAAGTATACACATGCAAGCATGACTTCATTTCTATAAATAAAGCTCAAATCAGTCACTTTTCTTATTGGCTCCAATGGTTCAGAATCATATTATACTTATGTTCCCTCTCTCATGTGTAACAGTTTAATTGTTAAGACTCCTGATTCAGGAATGGTCATACTGGGAGACAACAAACGCAACGCACGCTATCCAGTCTTGAAGCAACTGGAAGTTTACCATTAGGAGAATCTTGAAAAAAATATCAGAGTTAAGTACCATAAAACAAAGTGGTTATCACCTATTAATAAAAACAAAATGAAAGAAATTAACCACTTTAGCCCACAGATTGGTGTTAAGGACATTCGTTAATTAAAGAATAAGAGAAAATAGTAATATAAAAACTATCTTGAGGTATGCATGGCAGTTAAAAATACAGAGTAATACATGGAGCCTCTTTCTATCAAAATTAAGTTAAAAGAAGCTTAATTGGGATAACTTGCCAAGACTTTTAGGAAGGACAGTTTTTACTTTTAGTATTTAATCTTTACAACTAAAATAATGCTTCTTTACTTTGACTGTAATTTTGGAATGTTTTATAATTTATGTAGGGGAGGAGTTAAAACTTCATTTTGTATCCTAGTAGAAAAGTTTGTTTTAAAAAATTACATAAACAAGCAAAGATGTTTAAAGAACTTAAGAGAATAACTTGTTCAAATAGTTTTATATATAAATTTTACATATAAATAACACAAAAACATGTCAATAGATACTGTAGGGACATTGCTTGACACTTCCTGAATAGCTCTAGTGCAAGGTATTATATGTTGTCGAAGGTGATTAAATTCTTCTTCTCTCATACGTTCTCATTCTCAGAGGCTTCTTTTATAATTATTGCAGATTGGTGAGGTTTGACAATTCAAGGAGAGACAGTTGAAAGAGGACTATTTAAAATCAAAACCTGTCCAATCTCTGGTCCCACCACTTACACTTTCTGACCTTAATTTCCTTATTTGTACATTAGAGACAGTGCTATCTACCTTGCTGATTAGGTGGGGAAATGCAAGAAAGAGCACTTTNAAGCTGATATTCTAGGATTCAGAAAATCTGATCATTCTAATTCCAATTTCTGCATTGTTTCACTGGGTTGTCTTAGGTAGGTTGCTTTATTGTTCTGTGCCTTAATTTCTTTACCTTTCATGTGATAAACATCCTATTTCATAGATACTTAAAGAATAACATAAAAATTATTAAATACTTTGCAAATATAAAATGCTATATAAATGATAAATAGTAATACTGATCCATTCTAATATAAAATAACATACAACTTTCCATTTATAAAGTTTGGTCCTCCAGTACCTACTAATATCAAGCTTCCCAGTTAAACACATCTTATGCTATGTATTTTTTTTTTAAGTGATTTTTTCCATAGTATGAAGTTTAGGACTCCAAATACATATAACCAGTATGAGTGGAAATTTCAATACATCTTAGCAAGACTTGGCAAAATAACTTTAATGAACTGAGTTCTGAGCTCATAAGTAACTGAAACACTAAACTTTTTATCCATTCAGTGGTAACTTGGCTACATAAAAGTAACCATGTTTGATTTCATCATTCAAACATACAATATTGAAAAATTTGTTCTGAAAAAGGTCTTAAGATGTGGTAACTATAGAAGAAACCTTGTAAAGATGTGATTTGCTGCTCTAAGAGATTCTATGGTTACCAGCTTAGAAGTGCCGGGAGTAGCAGAAGTAATGAAGTGAGAGTGTAATGCTCAAAGGGAATTTAAAAAGTGATCCAGTCCAGGGTTTTCAGTGTTGGACTCCTGGGCTCTGCAGAAGTGTGTGGGGAAAGGCTTGTAAGGAGCTTTAACCAGAGCAGCTCTGTTATTAGTTTCCTTTAAATGCTGAACTTCTCTATGAAACAATTTATTTGAAGAAAGGGTTTTGTGAGTTAAAAAAAAAACAACCCTTTTAAACCACCAACTAGTCTATTTTGCTTCCTTCAGACACTAGGCATGACTGCAGTGGTGCTTTATTTTTGCAAAACTTCATCTCGTCCACCAGATACTCTTGAGGACCATAGCTTACAAGGGTATTCAGAAGCTGACAAACAGCATTCTTGTAAGAGCAAACTTTGGTCTAACCAACTTCCATTATTTTCCTAATGTTAAAAAAAATCTTGGCATAAATAAAGTTTATATTAACAGATTATACCCCTATGTAACATTTTCCCACATTTAAGAGCCAAAGAAGTCAGTTTTCTTAGAAACCATTAATCGACAGTTTCACTCTAGAAAAGGTCTCTAAAGTCTTAGATAAATATGATATGATACCGTAGCTATTATTTACAACTTACAAACATGTCACAAATGTTCTTTTATATACTAAAATAACAGAACAGATGTGCTATCTAATTTGGTGAATCTGAATGCTGTTTTGTGGGGACTGCTCAATGCTTGTTATAAACAGTTATGAGAAAGCGTATCTCTGATAAGGCTCTACAAGTGCTGGTGGCACTGTGTTCCGTGGACTTTGCTGACATTCATGCTGATGTTTGCATGCAGAATATAGTAGCATTAAAGAACATTTAGGTCATAGACTAAAGTGCGTTAAAGTATACACATGCAAGCATGACTTCATTTCTATAAATAAAGCTCAAATCAGTCACTTTTCTTATTGGCTCCAATGGTTCAGAATCATATTATACTTATGTTCCCTCTCTCATGTGTAACAGTTTAATTGTTAAGACTCCTGATTCAGGAATGGTCATACTGGGAGACAACAAACGCAACGCACGCTATCCAGTCTTGAAGCAACTGGAAGTTTACCATTAGGAGAATCTTGAAAAAAATATCAGAGTTAAGTACCATAAAACAAAGTGGTTATCACCTATTAATAAAAACAAAATGAAAGAAATTAACCACTTTAGCCCACAGATTGGTGTTAAGGACATTCGTTAATTAAAGAATAAGAGAAAATAGTAATATAAAAACTATCTTGAGGTATGCATGGCAGTTAAAAATACAGAGTAATACATGTAGCCTCTCTCTATCAAAATTAAGTTAAAAGAAGCTTAATTGGGATAACTTGCCAAGACTTTTAGGAAGGACAGTTTTTACTTTTAGTATTTAATCTTTACAACTAAAATAATGCTTCTTTACTTTGACTGTAATTTTGGAATGTTTTATAATTTATGTAGGGGAGGAGTTAAAACTTCATTTTGTATCCTAGTAGAAAAGTTTGTTTTAAAAAATTACATAAACAAGCAAAGATGTTTAAAGAACTTAAGAGAATAACTTGTTCAAATAGTTTTATATATAAATTTTACATATAAATAACACAAAAACATGTCAATAGATACTGTAGGGACATTGCTTGACACTTCCTGAATAGCTCTAGTGCAAGGTATTATATGTTGTCGAAGGTGATTAAATTCTTCTTCTCTCATACGTTCTCATTCTCAGAGGCTTCTTTTATAATTATTGCAGATTGGTGAGGTTTGACAATTCAAGGAGAGACAGTTGAAAGAGGACTATTTAAAATCAAAACCTGTCCAATCTCTGGTCCCACCACTTACACTTTCTGACCTTAATTTCCTTATTTGTACATTAGAGACAGTGCTATCTACCTTGCTGATTAGGTGGGGAAATGCAAGAAAGAGCACTTTACAAATAATAGAGCAGTATATAAATGTAGGAAATTACTCTTAAGAACTGGTAAGAACCTCCAGTTTTCACTCTTTTTTTTCTTTAGAGAGGAAGATAGCTATATTGACTGATCTTCAAAAACTATGTTGACAATATTAGGTTCCTGCTTTAAGAAAATGATGTCTATATATAATCTCTGGTCAGCTTCTTCTTTTTTAAAAAATACTGACTACATAAGAGTAACTTCTAATTTAATGACAAAAATTTCAAATATGAACAACTTCAAACATTTAGACTTGCCTTCTGCCATAATCCTAAAACACTTAGGATATTGGAATTATGACAGGTCATTTTAGATCCAAAGTTAATAGAAAGTCCAATTAGTTAAGTCAGGTAGGTTTCCAGACCCTTAAATGTGCTCTGACCTAGTTCCCTGCGAAAATTCAATAGTGGTAGTTTACATGTTTTTGAAATACTTTGAAATTATTTTATATAAAGTTTGGTTGTGGTGAATTTATTGAAAATATCTTCTCTGAAAAAAGTTCCCTAAGTAGATTTTTCAATATATTTTTTAAAAAGGTATTTCTGTAACACAATAAAAGTAAGAGGATTAATTGTTCATCCGCGTGTCAACTCAAGCTAGGTCTTTCTTTCTAGTGCAGCAACAGATTTTAGGGCGGTAAAGTTCAGAATGGATACAATGGCCTGTTCAGAAAGCATGCAAGTGGTGTCAGGTCATTACTTTTAAGTTGATCTGATAATTTGTTGATTAGACTCTGACCGTGGAAAGAGTGACACAAGAACGTCAGTGTAAGCTGCAGACTCTGTTGGCTCACATTCCAGCTACCTGACGTTGGGCTTTATTTCCTTTTCTTCTTCTTCTTCACTATCATCCACCTGTTGTATGACCAGATCGGCAGACCCATCCTCGACTATCTCCACGTACGATCTGTTCTCATCCTCACCCATGTGCCATCTGGAATCCTTATCTCCATCTGATGGGGACATAAGATGCTGTTCAGCTTCCAAATCAATGGGGAGGCTGTCTATGCCAACTTCAGCAAGGCACTCATTACAGAGTCTGTAGCGCCTGGTTCCTTCCTGTACCACTTGACCTGTTAGATCAGTCACGTGGCGCTTGCATTTTCTGCAGATAAGTTTGCATGCCTGGTGAATCTGTATAGAGAATTAAATAGTGATTAAAAAAAAAGATTTTTCAAAAGCAGAATAGTTTGATATTTTAAGTACCAGTTCATAAATTTAACATGTTCAAAGCCAAGGATTAATATTAAATTAACATCTAGTTTATTAGAAAAAGGTCAGAGGGTTTGGTAATAAAGTAATGTCACAGAAACATCAAACACTAGCTTTCTCTAAATTATGTCTATTATGTTTTCATGGTTAATATTACATACTTAATAATTTCACATATCCCTTAAGTCAATAGTATTTTTATATCTGAGGTAACATGGGACATATTCCCAGAATAATAATTGTAAACACTTAATATCTGCCATATACTATGCTAAGGACTTTAAATATCTTAATTCAGGAGAAAAAACTATTTTGTTATTTTGCTTGAGGAAGAAAAAATAATGTCCCAAATGTAAATTTAGAAAAGAATATTTTTTGATGTAAGGATTATTGCCACTTTCATTAATGAAAGATGTAGTAGAAAGCAGACCGGTCTAGGAATTGGAAGGCTTAGGTTCTAGCTCTGCTTCTGTTATTTCTAATCTTGTCATTTACTAAGACGTATAGTGAAGCAAGTCATTCAAAACAGAAACCTGCCTCCAGGGTGACTGTCAAAGCATTTAAAAACTGGTAANGTAGTAGAAAGCAGACCGGTCTAGGAATTGGAAGGCTTAGGTTCTAGCTCTGCTTCTGTTATTTCTAATCTTGTCATTTACTAAGACGTATAGTGAAGCAAGTCATTCAAAACAGAAACCTGCCTCCAGGGTGACTGTCAAAGCATTTAAAAACTGGTAAGGTATGGGTACCACGCAAACAGAATAGAAGCTGATGACCTGAACGGATACTAGTTATAAACAACCAAGATGGTGGTTCTGCTACATATTGGTCTATTATTATTTGTAACTGCTCCCTTATTACCAATTGGGATACACCTCAGTTTGTGTGGACCAGATGAGTTAATATGTGTGAAATGCTTTGGGAAGAGTTTATAATTGATGAATAATTATATATTATGGTTAGTAATAAATAACTTTGTTCAATAGCTATCAGAGTAGTAGATTATAGATTCTAACCTAAAAATTATTACATGATATTAACTATATAATGCTAAATTAATGTTTATGGCATATTCATTCAGATAAAGTTGGAATGCTATGAAGTAGACCACCAAATACAAGTAATCAAAAAACCCAAGAAAACTAATGCAGTCTGGTAACATAGCTAAGAATATGTATGGGACTAACACTCAGTACACTTATCTTCTGCTTAACCACTGACATATTACTCAGTAAATGCTGAAAGTACACAATTTAAATGTATCTTTATTTCTCCTGAGACAATAGCAGTATTATGGTTATCATATGAGGCATTATTCTTGTTATAAAGTTCTGACACAGATTCATGTTCACCCCTCTTCAAATCCAACACAATTAAGAAGACAAATTAAGTGAAACACTGTAATGTTAAAATTGAAAATATTATCATGAACTCGTCATTTTAAAAATATGCACCTGAAGGCTCAGAAAGGGGCTTCCCTCATAGCTCAGTTGGTAAAGAATCTGCCTGCAATGCAGGGGACTCGGGTTCGATTCCTGGGTAGGGAAGATCCCCTAGAGAAGGAAATGGCAATCCACTCTAGTATTCTTGCCTAGAGAACCCCACAGACAGAGGAGCCTGGTGGGCTATAGTTCATGGAGTTGTAAGAGTCGGACATGACTTAGTGACTGAACCACCACCAGCTCAGAAAGAATATAAAAAGAATGCCCTAATAACAATGAGCGCCCTGGGTGTTCAAATGTTGGTTTCTAATTTCATCCTCCACTGAAATGTACCATAGCTCCTTTGAGAAAAGGCTGATTCCAGTTTTGTGTCTGGGGAAGTACAAGACTGGACTAGGGCTCTTTTAGAGCCAGAAAACTAAGACACTTTGAAAATTTAATGGGTTGTAGGCCAGCTTCAAGGGTACCCACTGCACAAATTTGAAAATCTGAGTATCAAAAAGAATAACTGTAATGGATCCAAACACAATGAATCAATGAAAATTCATGAGATTGTATGTTATCAAAAAAAAAATAAAGCCGGAAGAAACTCTACATCATTTGAGGCTACTATTAAATCAACCCCTTACTCTGAAAATTGCTAATTAAAGGGAAATAAACATTTATATGCTTTTTCCCGTAGGAACCCTATTTCAAAGTAACCAAATAGCCCCAGGTGATGAAGGAAAGCTTTACTTTACAGAATTCAAGCTAGTAATACAGAAGGAAGGATAAAATCAGTAAATCATTTCACAACTCCAAGTAAAATTAATCATTTGGACAGAGATTACCAATTGGTATTAATATTATTAAATGAATATTGATGGCAAAATAGTCATATAATACCAAAGTAGTTCCACAGAGATTCTTTTCTAATTATAATGCAATGGTATCATCACCCTAATCCAGAGATCAATCGTAACGGGAATGAGGGGTCCACCATATATTATGTGTCTCCTAATGTGCTGTGCTGTGCTTAGCTGCTCAGTCATTTCTGACTCATAGCGACCCCATGGACTGTAGCCCACAAGGCTTCACTTGTCCATGGGGCTTCTCCAGGCAAGAATACTGGAGTGGGTTGCAATGCCTTCCTCCAGGGAATCTTCCCGACCCAGGGATCAAAACAGGGTCTCCTGGATTGCAGGTGGATTCTTTACCAGGTGAGCTACTAGGCAAGACCCTCCTCAGGTGATACAATAAGAAATACACAATTTCCTCCTTGATGAAAGTATTTAACATGAATCCATTAAGCCTTTAGACTAAACGTCTAGCTTTTGGAAAATGCAGGGAGGATAGAAGGACAAGCTAAATGACACCGTGTAGAAGCAAGCAGAGAAACCCGGATGTAGGATATTTTGTAAAACAACTGGCTCAGTAATCTTCCCAGGCCAGGGATCAAACCCGTGTCTCAGGCACTGAACCACCAGGGAAGCCTCCTGATAAAGTGTTAAGAATGGTACTATCTAGGTGGTAAATATGATATTTTTATTTTCTTATTCTTCTATTTATTTTCTTACTTTTTATAATGCATACTTATTGCTTCTATAATAATAAAAGGTTATTTTAATTTTTAAAAATTTAGTTTCAGAAATTAAGGAAGGCAGAGTTTGTTTTGCTCACTGCTGTATACCTAGCATGTAGAAAAGGGTCTGGCCCAGAGTATGCTCAATATATATTTGTTGAATAAATAACTATAAAGTAATGCACCAAGTGACCCAATGCCCTTCAAAATTAAAAGGAGTTTCTATAAATGGAATAAAAGTATGAATAATACTTCACAGATTTTGAAAAAAATTCTTGCTGCAAAATGAACAGTGGAATAAATCCTATGTTACCACCTTATTAAACCACCAGAGCACCGAACAGAAAATTCCGAGATCTTTCTGACTGTTGACAGCCCACTCCCTGATTGAGAGTCGCTCTCTAACCCTTTTTATTCCCTTCCTTGAGGAGACTAGAGAAACTGGAGAGGCGTGATGGAGAGGGTGTAGTGTGGAGACATCAGACAGCAGAAACCAGACTGACAGCCAACCAGACAAGGATTTAAGAGTCACTAGTGGATGCCAAGTATATGCAGTGGTGATTCTGACCTAGGCATTTTTATAGCTTATGTTGTCTTCAGCTCTGAAATGACTGGGATATAAAAACACATTAGATTTTAAGTGAATTGAGATGGATATTCAAAAGAACGTCGCTTGGACTCTCCTGGCGGTCCAGTGTCCAGAGTCTGCCCACCAATGCAGGGGACACAGGTTCAGTCCCTCGTCCAGAAGAGTCCACGTGCCACAGGGTGACTGGGCCTGTGCACAGCTGCTGCATCTGTGCGCTAGAGCCCCTGCTCCACAAGAGAAGCCACCCACACACCGTAACAGGAGCCCCCCTCGCAGCTAGACAAAGTCTGCTCGCAGCAACGAAGATTCAGCGCAGCCAAAAAGAAATAAGGGCTTTAAAGAAAAAGAACATCCCGTACTTCAAGGTTTCAAAGGAGACTAAAAAAATCTGTTTTAAAAAATATATAGGGACTTCCCCGGTGGTCCAGTGGTTAAGAATACCCCTGCCAATGCAGGGGACAGGGGTTCAATCCCTGGTCCAAGAAGCTCCCACATGTTGGGGGCAACTAAGCCGGTGCGCCCCAACTGCTGAGGCCTGTCCTCTAGAGCCTGCGTTCCACAAGAGAAGCCACAACAGTAAGAAGCCAGAACAGCACAGCTAGAGACTAGCCCGACTGCCGCAACTGAGAAAGCCTTCACGCGGCAACAGAGATCCCGAGCAGCCAAAAAATAAAATCAACAAATAAGATAATGCATTATGTGCAAAGTAAAACCATTACATTAGAAACTCAAAAGATACTGCAGAGTTATATGGAAAGATGTTCCTAGTAAACTAAATTATCCTAGGGCAGGTAAATGCGTGTGTTTCCTAACAGCGAAACAATGAAAAGCCATATACATACTGTCCGAAAATGGCTACTGAGATGGTCGAGCCGACTAAACCTCTTCCCGCAAGCTTGACAGGGGTAGGGTCTTTCCCCAGTGTGACAACGAAGGTGGCGCTTGAGGTCTGCCTTCCGCTTCACCACGTGTGTGCAGTACGGGCACTTGAACCTCATCCTGGGCAGGTCATCTGTCAGGAGACAGTCTGATTAAATCACCAGAAAGTTCATCACCGCAGTTCTAATAACATTAAGAATCCAAAAGGGGCTGGCGAGTCCAGTCTCAGAACGGTAGGCAAAAAGGAGAAGGAAGACATTTCACGAAGACCAGATTGTTGATGTTATCCTAAGTACAGAACTGTAACTTCAGGATCTGATTTATTTACAAAGTCTGGGTGATTTACACTGTTCAACTTATCTTTTTATTTAATGTCTTAGAGTCACTAGATCTGAAAAGTAAAGTGGTAGCTGCGTGTTTAATCATTCAATTGTGTCCGACTCTTTACAACCCCATGGACTGTAGCCCACCAGGCTTCTCTGTCCGGAAGATTTTCCAGGCAAGAATACTGGAGCGGGGTTGCCATTTCCTTCTCCAGGGGATTTTTCCCTTCCCAGCAGTCTAACCCGTGTCTCCTACACTGGCAGGTGGATTCTTTACGATCTTAAAATTGTAGACACACTCCAAAAGTTAAAGTGTTCACTGTTTATGTTTTTAAGTAACTTATTTTATTTACACATATTTATCCCCCCTGCTCTTACTTTTCATACAGTTGTACTGCTTTTCTTTCAAAGGTGAAAAAGTTTCAAGGATATTTTACCCTTTAGTTTAAAAACTCATATGGATTTACAATGTTACCTGTAGTTGGAGGCAAACATCATCAATTTAGTAATAGTTAAGTTCAGCTGTCATTATTTATTTAAAAATTATTTTATTTTTCTTACTGTTATTTTGCTTGTATTTTTTGGCTGTGCTGTGTGGCACGTGGGATCTTAGTTCCCCTGCCAGGGATTGAACTCATGCTCCTTGCACTGGAAGTGCGGAGTCTGAACACCTGGACCACCAGGGAGGTCCCCCAACGGTTCATTATTGAAGTCAGACTTAAATAACCTAGAATTATGAAAGGGCAAAGCCCAAGAAACGGTAACTTTTTTGCTGTTTTAAAATACAACAAAGATTTCCCATATTTGCTCTGTTATTTCTGTCTGCCTTGGCCAGTGGTAGAGCGCCTCAGGATTTTCAGTGAGCTTTGCAATATGATACAATCTTGAAGTATTTTCATGGTAGCATCCTACAGGAAAATGTGATTAGTAAAAGTCAATCGGGGTGAATATTATTTTTAAATATGTTATCTACAACAAGACTACTTTCTAAAATGTATATCACAACCAGGGAAATGTGAATACTGACTGGTTTTTAGTGATATTAAGGACTTGTTAATTTTATTTACATATGATAATAATGGTATTGTAGTTTTTTTAAGTTTATATTTTAGAGACACATTCTGAAATATTTACAGATGAACACATATGATGTTTGAGATTTACTTAAAAAGAGGAAGACCTGGAGGAGGAAATGACAACCAACTCCAGTATTCTTGCCTGAAAAATCCCATGGACAGAGGAGCTTGGTGGGTCCAGAGGATCACAAAGAGTTGGACATGACTAAACAGAGCAGAGCAGACATACAGTGGATACAGTTTTAAAATACATATGGTTTTAAAATAACGTACATAAAAATTGTTTGTATTCTGAATATCCTATGTACAATAAAAGATTATTAAAATAAAAAGGGGGAAGAGTCAAGAGCAGAGGTACAAGACTGGTCATGAATGGGACTTGGTAATAATGGGTGCATGGGGTTAATTATACTATTCTCTGTACTTATATATATATATATTTGGAACTTTTCTAAAATTAAAAAATTTAAATATATAGTCTAAATCTTATGCTCTGCAGTTTAATTTTATCACAATTTTCCTTTAAATTCACATGTAAACTATTAAGCATGGCTTCCCTGATAGCTCATTTGGTAAGGAATCTGCCTGCAATGCAGGAGACCCCGGTTCAATTCCTGTTGGGTTGGGATGATCTGCTGGAGAAGGGATAGGCTACCCACTCCAGTATTCTTGGGCTTCCCTTGTGGCTCAGGTGGTAAAGACTCTGCCTGCAATGTGGGAGACCCTGGGTTGGGAAGATCCCCTGGAGAAGGAAAAGGCTACCCACTTCAGTATTCTGGCCTGGAGAATTCCATGGACTGTATAGTTCATAGGATCCCAAAGACTGGGACACAACTGAGCAACTTTTACTTTCACTTTTCAAACTACTAAGCAAATCTGCTAACAATTAACTGGGGGGACTAGATGATATGCATTTCTAATCTTTGTTCTCTACTTTGAAACTATCAGCCTACATAATCTCTCTGCATTTTACTATCATAGAAATGAGATATCTCAGGGTGTTGCACACAGTTACAGTATAAATGTTATGTTTTTAAAAATTATGCATTTATATCTTAATAAAATCAGATTTAATTTCTTTTAGGTATTAGGGCTGTGAACTTTTGCCAATATGCATGATTGCTCTATTTAATTTTTCTATATAAAAATACTCCTCCTGAGTGAATACTCAGAAAAAAAATAAACTAGTTAAAGTGAAAGTGTGATGTATAACTGAATCACTTTGCTATACATCTGAGACTAACACAGCATTGTTAATCAGCTGTACTCCAATATAAACCTTTAAAAAAATAAATTGAAAATATGTTTCTTAAGGACTGAGCCATTTACAAAAGAGTTTTAAACATCGAACAGTAATCTAATCATCTACAGAAAAGCAGGTCTGGAAAATCATGGGTTTCTGACCCTCAGAACTCTATTGTTTTGACTTACTAAATTTATCTAATATTTTAATTTTAAAAATTTACCTTTCATGTATAAAAGAAGAAGTACTTCTCTTCATTAGAGAAGTATGACCTTTTAAAAAGAAAAAAGAAAAAAAAAAACAGACTTGGTTCAACTGCCCTAAAACCAAGGCCATGTTGAGACAAGATTGATTTACACCGGAGTGTTGGAACCTGATTGAGAGGACTAATTCTCTATTTGGGTACCTGGAAAACTTCTTGACGTGACATCAGATCCTTGACCATACTGGTAGCTAACAGGAGTAGAGTCCATTTCGGCATTCATCTGTGCCTGTTCTTCAGACTGGGAAACGTGGCTGGAAGAATCAGATGTCCGTGCTTCTCGCTTGCTTGACTTATAATGAGTCATTTCAGAAGGCTGTGACAACCTCAAATGTTTGGACTTTTTAATGGAATCTTTCCTTTGTTCATGCTTCGTCAGAGGCTGTTGAGTATTCCTTTGGGAGGCTGGATGGTAATTATACTTACTCCAAGATTTCCCGCTTATTATACCTGTTCCTTGATCGGGGCTTAGGTGAGAACGAGGAGAACTGCTTTCATCTTGCCAGCCACTGCTATAAAAAGAGGAGCGTTCTATACCATTAGAATTGGCATCTTTATCAGAGAGGCTGAAATAGCGATCCTTTTCTTTCTCACTAATGTCTAACGAAGATTTAATAAAGGTCTTACATACACTGATGACATCAGTCATCTGAAGGAAGCTAGCAGCTGACATCACTTCTATGACATTCTGACCCGTGAGAGAGAGCTTGCCGGAATAGACAAAGTCCAGGATAACTGTAAAAGTGTCAGGAGAGAAGGCCTGAAATGTCGCTGTGGTTGGCTGACTTGTCTCCTTGGAGTTCTGAGAAAGAAGCATTTTAAAGTAGCCGCTACTAGCAAATAGGACATTTCGATGGGCTTTGAAGACCTTCCCTTCAACCAGAATACTGCAGTCACAAAATACATCCTGCCTGCGCTGCTCATTCAGTTGTTGCAGGAGGTGAGACTGATGAGAGGAGATCTCCATTCTAGAGAGGAAAAGACAAAGCGGTTACCAACACTGGAGTGACACTGCTTCTCTAAGATGAGGCAAGTAAAATGACAGAAACCTCTGTCCTTTTTCCATTAAAAACACTTTCTCCTTAGAGAATATCGTCTCCCAGACACAGAAGATAATAGGTTTTAGGATACCAGGTGCTAAGTCGCTTCAGTCGTGTCCGACTCTGTGCAACCCCATAGACGGCAGCCCACCAGGCTCCCCCGTCCCTGGGATTTTCCAGGCAAGAACGCTGGAGTGGGCTGCCATTTCCTTCTCCAATGCATGAAAGTGAAAAGTGAAAGTGAAGTCGCTCAGTCGTGTCCAACCCTCAGCAACCCCATGGACTGCAGCCCACCAGGCTCCTCTGTCCCTGGGATTTTCCAGGCAAGAGTACTGGAGTGGGCTGCCGTTGCCTTCTCCGAGGATACCGGGTAATACTCCTTTTATGTGGAAACTTAGTTCCCTGACCAGGGACTGAACCCATGCCCCTGGCAGCGGAGTGCAGAGTCTTAACCACTGGACAGGCAGCGAAGTCCCTACTCTACTCTTGTGCGTGAGTGCTCAATCCTGTCTGACTCTTTGAGACCCCATGGACTGAAGCCCACCAGGTTCCTGTGTCCATGGGATTTTCCAGGCAAGAATACTGGAGTGGGTTGCCATTTCTTTCTCCAGGGGATCTTCCCAACCCAGGGATTGAACTGGCATCTCCTTCGTCACTTGCATTAGCAGACAGGTTCTTTATCACTGAGCCACCTGGGAAGTCTCTGACTCTTTGTGATCCCATGGACTATAGAGTCCATGGAATTCTTCAGGCCAGAATACTGGAGTGGATACCTGTACTCCTCTCCAGGGGAATCTTCCCAACCCAGGGATCGAACCCAGGTCTCCCTCATTGCAGGCAGATTCTTTACCAGCTGAGCCACCAGGGAAGGGTAGTTAATTCTACTCTTAGTTGTTTGATTTTTAGACAATTATTTGTTCAGTCACAGAACCTGGCTTGAGCATCTTCTATAAATCAGGTCTTCTGCTATATGGTAAATTAAATAGGCTTCTTTCTTGCCTCTTATGTAGTTTTTGACCTAAAGGGAGTATCAGCATTAAACAAATATTCATGTGGAGTTATAAATGACAAGTGCTAAGACAGAAGGAGGGTACTCTTGGTATAAAAGTATAAACTAGTTTAGATTGGGATGGAGTGTGTTAGAGGTTTCAGAGTGTGACCTCTCTGAGAAGTCACATTTAAGTTGAGACCTCAAAGGCATAATTAAGTTGAGACCTCAAAGGCATAATTAGCCAGGTGAAGAATGAAGGGAGGAGATGATTTCTGACTTCAGCAAAATGGTGGTCTAGAAAGTACTGAAACTTCTGGTCACAAATCTCTAGAGATGCTGGCTAAAATTCAGTCAAAACTTTAAAGGTATGGCTGAGTTGCTGGGGCAGCAACATGGGCTCTGGTTTTCATCAGTAACAGAAACTGGAACCCTCTAAGGGTTCAACCTTATCGAAAATGGAATAGTAAAGTTTGCCCTTAAGTCCAGAGAAAAGGCAAAGAAAGTTTGTCTTTGTAGAGCCTTGGTTGAGGGGAAAAAAGTCCCTAGGTGAGATATCAAATCCAAGGTTGTGCTTTGTGAAGTTCTGGAATCCAAATTCATTTTGCTTGCTTGGTGTGGAAAACCTCAAGCTGAAAAATTAACATGAGAATGAGTCTTGGGCTGGTGGTGTCCGTGGGGACACCTTGCAGAAGCAAATGCCAAACTGCTTAGGAGGGCAGCTCTCAGAACCTGAAAAAAGTGAAAGTGCTGGTCACTCAGTCATGTCTGACTCTTTGGGAGCCCATAGACTATACCCCGCCAGGTTCCTCTGTCCACGGAATTCTCCAGGCAAGGGTACCGAACCAGGTGGAAATCAGCTCTGCTTAAACTGAACTCAAAGTCACTCTCTTCGCTATATAGAGTGGCTGGCTCATTTCCAGTATTGTACCATCATGATGTCCAATATCTCCTACCTTAAAAACTCCCCGTGATGGTCCAGTGGTTAAGAATCCGCCTGCCAATGCAGGGGACGCAGGTTTGATCCCAGGTCCAGGAAGACTCCACGTGCCTTGGAGCAGCTGAGCCTGTGTACCCCAACTACTGAGCCACCGCGCTCCAGAGCTCTGCAACTAGAGGCCACCACAGTGAGAAGCCTGCGCACGGCTCGGAGCAGACTCCACTAGCTGCTGCTACAGAAAGTTCAGCAAAGCGGTGAAGACCCAGCGTAGCCAAGCAAAAGAAATAACAAAAACATGATCAACTCCCATTGGCTTCACATCTATTTCGAGCCAGAAATAGATTTCTACTCCATTTAGATCTCTACTCCATTTCTCTGCTTGCCTTACACAAAATTCATCGAAAGAGTTTTTGTCTTGTTATTTTTTCATTTGCTAGCTTCACTGCTCCTATTCTCGTCAGGTTTTCATGCCCATCCCTCGAAATCCATTTTTTGGAAAGACCCTTATTAGTAACTTGCATGCTGTCAGATCCAGTGGTCACGTCTTCGTCCTCGTCTCACTGACACAGTGGATCATTCTTTTCAGGTTTCATTTTTCAACCTGAAACCCTTGTTTCGCTTACTTGGCTGCCGGGACACCCCTCCTTCATGGTTCTTCAACTGCCCGCTCCTCAGGCTCCTCTCCTGATTCCTCCTCGTCTAATCTCTAAGTGCCATGGGGTTCAGGATATGCTGCCCCCAAATATGGCAACTTGATAGTGAATATTATGAACTGCAGGAGTCTGAGTAAACAGGCAGAAGCAGGAAGGTCACTCTGACACCCCCTCCCCTCTCTGCTGCATCAGATCACAAAACCCAGGTGAGAGGTGTCCTCCCCAGACACAGAGGAAAGGAGCCTCCTTATCTCAGGAAACGAAGGGATGCTGAGAAGAATCTGAGCAAACAGGCTGTACTGAGTGTCCCCAGTTCACTGAGTTTACCTCTTTCTCCTTATCTACCACACTCTTTCCCACGACTGTCCACTCTTCATCAAGCCTAGCAAAAAACACATAGATCTATCTCTCTGGGTCTTCGTTTCCTTCTGAAGCCTACCTATTTTGAGTAAATTTGTATATATTTCTCCTGCTAATCTGTCACTTTAATTTTCAGACACAGGCGAGGAAGAAGGTCAAGGAAAATTTTTTCTCCTCTATAGGTGGAATGTCCTTGGCCTCAGGCGCAGACCTTTCCTCTACTTATATCATTCCCTATGTGATCTCACCCAGGCTCATAGTTTTAAATACCATCTTTGAGCTTATAACTCACAGATTACACATCTAGCCCTGACCTCTTCCCTGAGCCCCAGACTTTTATATTTATGTGCATCACCACTTAGATATTTAATAGGCATCCTGAGCTCAACATATCCAAAACCATACTCTTCATTTATCCTCATCTTAAACCTGCCTTTTATACGGTCTTATCCATCCCAGGAAATAGTAACTTCATCTTTGATTTGGTGTTGTCAGCTTTACCTTCAAAATAAATCCAAAATCCTACCACTTCTGTCCACTACTGCAGATACCACTTCAGTCTGCCACCTATTATCAACAGCCTCCAAACTGCATATGGTAGGTGGTCAAGATGTGTTGGTTGAAACAATGAATAAATAAGTAGTCAAGTTAGGACTGAGTAATAGGTAGAAGTAACTCGTTTGAAGTGAAATTGGCAAAATTTTAAATACTTTTTTGTACATACAAAGAAATATTTAACAAATATTGGTCATTTGTTAGTAACAGGAACTACTTAAAAAATCAGAATCCCCAAATCTTAAAAATGAAGATATCCTTAAAAAACCATGGGACATCTTTGCACAAGAAGTTTTCCTAAGCTAGGTAAGGAAAACCTGATATAAATTCTGGTGCCATAAATACCAATTTAGGCATTTGTTGACCATGCAGCTTCATTTGGACATTGGAAAGACCTGGGGCGCCAGCATCTTTAAGGTTTTCTTGTTGAGTATTGTCTTCAAGAAGTGGCTTTCTTTTTGTCCTTCTTATAGTTAACCTTGATGTCATGGAATCATCCTTCACAAAGTGCACATTTTCTCAAGGCTGCATAATACTCAAATTATGCTTATGCCATAGTTATCATGTTAAAAAACAACCATGGATTAAAGACCGAAATGTGAGACTGGACACTTTTAACATAAAACTTCTAGAGGAAAACATAGGCAGAACACTCTTTGACATAAATCACAGCAATATCTTTTTTGATCTGTCTTCCAGAATAATGGAAATAAAAACAAAAATAAACAAGTGGGACCTACTTAAACTCAAAATCTTTTGCATAACAGAGGAAACAATAAACAAAATGAAGAGACAACAGACGAACTGGGAGAAAATATTAGTATTTCAAATGATGTGACTGATAAGGGATTGGTCTCCAAAATTTACATACAGTTTATGACATTTAACAGCATCAAAACAAACAGCCCACTTAAAAAATGGGTAAAAGACCTAAATAATCTCTTCTCCAAAGACCTGAAAGTGAAAGTCGCTCAGTTGTGTCCGAGTCTTTGCGACCCCATGGACTATACAGTCCATGGAATTCTCCAGGCCAGAATAATGGAGTGGGTAGCTGTTCCCTTCTCCAGGGGATCTTCCCAACCCAGGGATCGAACCCAGGTCTCCCGCATTGCAGGAGGATTCTTTACCAGCTGAGCACAAGGCAAGCCCAAGAATACTGGAGTGGGTAACCTATCCTTTCTCCAGCAGATCTTCCAGACACAGGAATTGAACTGGACTTCTGCATTGCAGGCAAATTCTTTACTAGCTGAGCTAAGGAAGACAAACAGATAGCCAATAGGCACATGGAAAGATGTTCAACATCACTGATTACTAAAGAAATAGAAATAAAAACTATAAGACATCTCTTTAAGCCACTCAGAATGGCTATGATCAAAAAATTCACAAACAGGAAGTGCTGGAGAGGTTATGGAGAGAAGGGAACCCTCCTACACTGTTGGTGGGAATGTAAATTGGTACAGCCACTATGGAGAACAGTATGGAGGTTCCTAAAAACACTAAAAACAGAGCTACCAAATGACCCTGCAATCCAGCTCCTGGGCATGTATCTGCAGATGAACATGATCCAAAAGGATACATGCACATTTGTGTTCACTGAAGCACTGTTTACAATAGCCAAGACATAGAAGCAACCTACATGTCCATGGACAGAGGAATGGATAAAGAAGATATGGTACAAATACACAGTGGAATATTACTCAGCCTTCTTTTCATTCAAACCAAAGAAATAATGCCATTTGCAGCAACACGGATGGACCTAGTGAGTGTCATACTGAGTGAAGTCAGTCAAAGAGAAATATCGTATGATATCCCTTATATGTGGAATCTAGAAAGAAATGATACAAATGAACTTACTTACAAAACAGAAAGAGACTCACAGACTTATGAAGGAATTTATGGTTGCTGGGGGGAAGGGATACTTAGGGAGCTTGGGAAGCACACGTACACACTGCTATATTTAAAATGGATAACCAACAGGATCTAATAATGTATAGCCCATGGAACTCTACTCACTGTTATGTGACATCCTGGATGGGAGGGGGTTTTGGGGAGAATGGACACATGTATGGAGGTAACCCGCCTGCCAGTGCAGGAGACTTAGGAGATGCAGGTTTAGTCCCTGGGCTGGGAAGATCCCCTGGAGGAGGACATGAAAACTGCTCCAGTATTCTTGCCTGGAGAATCCCAAATCCCATGGACAGAGGAACCTGGCAGGCTACAGTCCATAGGGTCACACAGAGTCTGAAGCGACTTAGCATGGCACAGCATGGAGGGTTCTCAGGTTGTGAAGTGGTAAAGAATCCAGCTGCCAATGCAGGAAACACAAGAGACGCAGGTTCGATCCCTGGGTTGGGAAGATCCCCTGGAGTAGGAAGTGGCAACTACTCCAGTATTCTTGCCTGGAAAATTCCATGGAGCCTGGCGGGCTACAGTCCGTCAGGTCACAAACAGTTGGACACGACTGAGTGACTGAGCCTGCACACGAGCACGGATTCAGGTATGGCTGAGTCCCTTCACTGTTCACCTAAACTATCACAACACTGTTAATCCTCTACACCCCAATACAAAAGAAAAAGTTCAAAGCAAACAAACAAACCCCAATAACTATTATATTTAAGATGTAGTTTTTAAAATGGCACTTCATGTCTTACACAACACTTTTCTCTCCTAGAATGAACGTGTGGAGTGTCTAATCTGAATACAGCAGCCAGAGCAACCTTTCTACAACGCAAGTGAAATCAAGTCACTTCTCTGCACGAAACCCTCCAAAGTTCCCCATCCAACCCCAAAGTGCCTCTCTTGACCTGCGAGGCCCTATACCACCTGCGCCCTGTCCCTCACAGTACCCCTTTGCCGGCATCTCCTCTGTTCTAGCCCTCACACACCGCATTCCAGCCCCAAAGCTCATTCCCAAACATGTAAGGCAAGTTCCTGCCATGAAGCCTTGTGGTACTGTTCCCTCTGCTTGGAAATTCTTCCCCCAGATACACACATAGCTCCCATTCTCACATATCTGATCTCTGCTAAAATGTCACCTTATCAGAGGGGCTTTCCTTTATCATCCTATGCACCTCCCCCTACTCTTTATCCACTTATGTGATTACTCTCTGTTTTCTCCTTCTAGAAATTAAGGTCCTCGAGAGCAGAGAGTTTGCCTGTTTTGTTTACTTATATCCCCAGGTCCCTGTACAGCACTTAAGCACACAACAGGTGCTTAATCAATGCTGTTGAATGAAAGAGTCAAAAATATTAAAAGATATAAGGATATTGTTCGTTATAAAGAAGAATTAGCAGGCATGACAAGCAGGGAATTAGAACCCCCCAAATTTGAGTAAAACAGAATAAAAATCTAATAGGCTATGAAATAAGCATGTTTAAAATGATCAAAGATAAAACATGACATACACTAGCATATAGTCATGAACACAGACACTAGAACCAGGTAGCTTGACTGAAATTCTAGCTCTTTCACTTAACAGCTATGTGAACCTGGGCAATGTATTAATATTTAACCTTTGTATCGCTGTTTCCTTATCTGTAAAATAGAAGCAAAAATAGCATTTATTTCATAGGATTACTGTGAGGATTGAATGAGTTGATGGACTGGGTTAGCCAAAAATTCTTTCAGGTTTTTCTGCAACATCGGCTGCAAAAATCCAAATGAACTTTTTGGCCAACCCAATATCCACAGCACTTGAAACAGTGTTTGGCATGTAGCAAGTAGTACTACTTTAGCTATTCTCCTTTTACTTTATTATTATTATCCACAAGAATGGGGAGAAAAAAGAAAAGGCAGGTTTGAAGAGGAATCAAATGAACATATGAAAAATATAAGTAATGATAAAAAAAAAAAAAAAGAAAAAGAAAAATATAAGTAATGAAATTAAGACACCTCATGCTGCAAGATGAATGCCCCATTTGCAGCTTCACATCCACATTCCTGGCAGGAAAGTTTTTTCCAGACACCGCCTCCAAGGAATTTGCAACTCAATGACTAGAATCATGTCACCTAGTCTTTAGGTACGCACTTTCACTAATGGTATATATCAATTTCTACTTCTCAGTTTTTGCCAACACTTAATATCATCAGACTTTTTAAATTCTGCCAATCTTATGGACATACAATGGTATGCTATTGCTTTTATTTGAATGGGGTGAACAACTTTTAATGTTTGTTGACCTTGATTAAGTGAATTTCTTTGCTCATTACAATGTTGCTAAGTACCAGTGAATAACAGCTAACCACCAAAACAATGTTATACAATAATTATTTATTTAGCTCATGCACTTGTGGGTTAGATGTGGCAGCTTGTCTGAAGTGGCTGTTACTACATGGTCTTACATCTTCCTCCCAGGACTAGTAGGCCAGCCTGGACAATTTCTTCTCATGACAATGGCTAAAAGACATAAACCCAAGCGGAACTACAGGAGGTCTCTTAAAGCTTAGGCTTGTAGCTGCCACCGTGTCACATGTACCACGTCCTAACAGACTAAAGCAAATCACATGGCCAAATCTAAAGTACAGAGGAGAAGAAACATCTTCCGGTCTGTTAGTGGGAAGAACTGCCAAGTCATACAGCAAACAGTGTGAATGTTGGTAAGGCGTGATGAACTGGGGCCAATAATGCTGTCTACACAACATCCTTTCTTATTTTTTAAACTGGGTTATCTTTTTCTTATTGATTTATAGGTATCCTTTATATATCCAACAAACTAATCCTTTATTAGTTATAAGTCTTGCAGCTATCTTCTCCCATCTGTGGTCTGTCCTTTTAACTCCCTTAACGGTAGAGTTTTTATTAAACAGCAGTATCAGTCTGTTAACGTGCCTTCTCTATCTTGTTTAAGAAATCCCTGTCTCAAGGACATAAGAGTTTTTTTTTATTAACAAAGTTCTGTTTCTCACTTTTCAGGTTTTAACCAACTATTGATTTTGCATATGGTATTCTAATATTTTTCATAAAGATACCAATCTTTCTGGCACTATTTATTGAACAGAAAATCCTTTCCCTGCTAATTTGTAATGTTACTTCTGTTATATATCTAGTTTCCATAAATTCATGGGTCTATTTCTAAGCTCCCTTTTTGGTTCAATTCGTCTATTTCTCTCCCCCAATACTGCACAGCTTTAATTACTAAAACTCTAAACTGAGTTTAAATTTAAACTAAATTTAGAAAACTAAAACTTTCCCTCATAAGCCTTCTTCAAATAACATTAAAAAATATGATTCTCTTGTTCTTCTATATAAAAATTGTGATAAGCTTATCATATTTCACTTTTAAAATATCCTATAGGGATTATTTCTGGAATTGAATTTAGAGATTATGCGAGACCATACATCTTTATAATACTGAGTCTTTTTCTTAAAAAATATTCTTTCTTTTTTTTTCTTGACCACACTTCACAGCATGTGGAACTTCCCCAACTAGAGATTGAACCTATGCCCCCTGCCATGGAAGCATGGAGTCAATCACTGGACCACCAGGGAAATACCTCTAATACTGTCCTATTATCCGCGAAAATGGTATAATTCACCACTCATTTAGGTCTTCCTTCATATTCTTCAGTAATGTTTCCTTATTTTCTTTATGATCTTGAATGTTTTTTGTTAGATTTGTTTCTGTTGCTTATAGGTTTTATTGCTATAGTGAATGGGCTAGTAGGCTTCAAGGGCTGAGCGGAAATGCTGTTAAAATCTTATCATTAAGAATATTTAGGGGCTTCTCATGTGGTTTTTGGGGCTTCCCTGGTGGCTCAGAGGTTAAAGCGTCTGCCTCCAATGCGGGAGAGCCGGGTTCGATCCCTGGGTCAGGAAGATCCCTGGAGAAGGAAATGGCAATCCACTCCAGTATTCTTCTTGCCTGGAGAATCCCACGGACGGAGAAGCCTAGTAGGTTACAGTCCACGGGGTCGCAAAGAGTCGGACACGACTGAGTGACTTCACCTTCAGGGGCTTCTCTGGTGGTTCAGTGGTAAAAGAATCCACCTGCCAATATAGGAGACAGGGTTTTTTTGTTTTTTTTTTTTTTTTTTTGGAGACAGGGGTTTGATCCTTGGTCCGGGAGGATCCCACGGGCCCTAGAGCCACTAAGCCTGGGCACAACTATTGAGCCTGTGTTCGGGAGCCAAGGGATTGCAACTACTGAGCCATGTGCAGCAACTACTGAGGCCCATCAGTCCTAGATCCCATGTTCCCCAACAAGAGAAGCCCGCACAGTGCGAAGCCCGTACACTGCGAGTAGAGAGAAGCCCCTGCTCATCACAACCTGAGAAAAGCCTGAGCAGCACAGCCAAAAATAAACAAACAAACTAATGATTAAAAATCGGTATCATAAACGAGTGCTAAATTGCATTGAATGCTCATTCTTCTTTACAGGCTTTTTTCTCTTAATCTGGCTATTGGTTGCCTAGGGCTGCTGTAACAAAATACCATCAACTGGGTGACTTAAAACAATAGAAACATACTGTCTCACAGTCTGGAGTCTAGAGATCTGAAATCAAAGCCAGCAGGGCCAGGCTCCCTCTGAAATCTTTAAGAGAGGAGTCCTTCTTTGCTTTTCCGTCTTCTGGCAGCCCCAAGTGTTCCTCAGCTTGTGGCTACAGAACCTCCACCTTTGCTCCATCTTCCAGGGCTATCTTCTCCCTGTGTTTCTGTGTCTCCACAGGGAGATCTCTCCTGTATCGTCACAATGTCTTCTTATAAGGACCCTAGTCATTTTGAATGAAAGGGCCATACTCCAGTATGAGCTCATCTTAATTAATTACACCTGTAACAACCCTATTTTCAAAGACGGTACTGTAGGTTCGGGCTTCAGTACATTTTTTTAGGTGGAACACAATTCAACCCATAACAATCTATTAAAATGATATATTACATTAATGGATTTTTTGGATATTGAATAATCTTTGCACTCCTGGAATACACACTAAGCCAGTCTTTATTTTTCTATTTATTTAGAGACTGAAAAGATAAATCTTCTGCTTTTTCAATTTTCCAATAACATATGTATAAATCAAGTAGTGGGTTGAATACTGTCCCTTCAAAATTCATGTCTACCTGGAAGCTCAGGATGTAACTTTATTGGAAAGAATGTCTCTGCAGATATAATTAGGATGAACTCATACTGGATTAGAGCGTGCGTTCTAGGTTACTTCAGTCATGTCCGACTCTTTGAGACCCCATGGACTGTAGCTCTCCAGGCAAGAATAATAGAGTGGGTTGCCATGACCTCCTCCAGAGGATCTTCCCAACCTAGGGATCAAACCTGTGTCTGTTGTCTCCTGGATTGGCAGGCAGGTTCTTTACCACTAGCACCACCTGGGAAGCCCATACTGGATTAGGGTGGGCCCTAAGTCCAATGACTGGTGTCCTTATACCAAGAAGAGAGGATGCATAAATACACACAAGAAAGAAAAGCAATGTGAAGAGGCAGAGATTGGAGTTACACAACTACAAGTCAAGGAGTACCTGCAACCACCAGAAGCTGGAAGGATTCTCCCTGGAGCTTTGGAGGGAGTGTGGCCCTGCTGACACTTTGGTTTCTGACTTCCAAGCTCCAGACTGAGAGAATAAATTTCAGTTGTTTTAAGCCACCCACTTTGTGGTGCTTTGTTGTAGCCCGCCCTAGGAAGCTAATATAAACTGCACGGAGTTGCCAATATCAAACTGTAATAAATAAGAACAGTAACTTCACTTAGTTGACCTAAATCTTGATTTAAAACGAATTGGTGAGGGACTTCCCTAGTGGTCCAATGGTTAACTCTGTGCTCCCAGTGCAGGGGTTCCGAGTTCGATCCTTGGTCAGGAAACTCGATCTCACATGTTGCAACTAAAAGTTTGCATGCTGCAACTAAGGATCCTGCATGTGGCAGCCGAGACTGAAGACCTCGTGTGCCACAACTAAGACCCAGCACAGCCAAATAAATAAATATTAAAAAAAAAAAATGAATTGGTGAAAAGGGAAAGTATTTGTTTCCGTATTAACAGAAGAAGCTGTAGCTATTTAAAGTTGCTATTCTAATTGTTTCAAAGGGCACTTTTGGTTACCAGCCTGTTATGTAATTTCCCTTGTGTTTACTCATTATTCTATTCCTACCACTCCCCCTACTCATTCAATATCTTTTTCTGGAAATAGCTCCTCAACTTTTCTTAAGAAGATCAACCCTTCACTTCTTCAGTTCTTATGGGTCTGGAAGATATTCACTCGACTCATCATTCCAGAGGGCAACTTGTGACCTTGACCTGGCAAATCAGAGTATTGCATTCCCATGGCCAGTTATTGGTTTGGGGATATATCAAACAAGGCCACAAAAGGAGGTTCAATCAAAGCAAGTCTTAGCATTTTTTAGTGGAGCAACTAGGAAAGGAGACCAGTCTTATGAGGATGTGAGCCTGGAGCTCTGCAGATTTTCTGCCGCCAAAAGAGAACATACATGGGAAGGGATCAATCCTGGGGAAAGCAGAGCAGAGAAATAGAAAGCCCAGATCCAATTGACATCATTTTTCTCTAGACCAGAGGCTGGTCATTCACTTCTGTAAAGGGCCAGATGGGAAATATTTCAGGGTTTGTGGGTGTGAAAATGTGATTTATAATAAATATGTATTTTGGACTTTGTCCATGGTTCCTGGCTCACAGTGCTCCAAACCCCTGGAATTTTCTAAGCAGTGAGAGCAATGGGAGCATCGTGTGTTATAATATTTGAAATCATATCAGAGCCATGAAGGTGAAATGGGCATCTTGTTACTTGTAACAAGTCCCTTTCAACCATAACTGAGTTTATGTTAATGAGGTGACTTTTTTTTTTACTATTTATTTGGCTGCACTGAATCTTAGTTGTAGCATTCGGGATCAAGTTCACTGACCAGAGATTGAACTTGAGCCCCCTGCACTGGGAGTGCCGGGTCTTAACCACCAGACCACCAGGGAAGTCCCAATAAAGTGACTTTTGGAAGTCCCCTGAAGAATGGGGGATTGCCAGGGAGAACAATTAGTGGATTAACAGTCCCACCTTATGACCTCTGAAGAGGAAAGAGGGGCTGGAGGTTGAATCAATCACCAATGGCCAATGATTTAATCAATCACGCCTATGTGATGAAGCCTCCATAAAAACCAAGAAGGATGGGTTTCTGAACTTGCAGGCTGGTGAGCCAGAACTCACCCACTTGCCAGCTCCAAACTCCACAGGACAGAAGCTCCTGGTTTCAGCATCTTGTCCTATGTCTCTGTTCATCCAGTTGTTGATTCATGACCACTTAATACCCTTTGTAATGATCCAGTAAGTTAACTAGTTTTCTCAATTCTGTGATCCACTCTTGCAGATTAATCAAGGAGGGGGTCCTGGGAACCTCTGATTTATAGCCAGTTGGTCAGAAGCCTAGGGAACAATCTGACTTGTGATTAGCATCTGAAATAGGGGCACTCTTGTGGGACTTGGGGTTTGGGGGGAAAACCCACAAATGATAGTGGGTCATAGATCTCCTTCACAACTATTCAGCTTCACCACTATATTTCAATTCAGACCATAAAAACATCTAGACAATATGATGTTGAAAGAATGGGCATGGTTGTGTTCCAATAAAGCTTTATTTACAAAAACAGACACAGACAGGGGACTTCTTTTGCCATCCAGTGATTAAGACTCCACACTTACAACACAAGGGGCTCCAGTTCAACCTCTGGTCCAGAACTAAGATCCCGCATGCTGTGCAATGTGGCCAAAAATCAAACAAACAAAACCAGACACTGGCTCCTAGGCTCAGTCATACCTTAAACTATATCGATCCTTGGACTTTTAAGTTACTTGAGCCAATAGATATCCTTTTCCTTAAGTCAATCTGAGGTGGTTTTCCTTTTAACTTGTAACCAAATAATCTCGACTTATATCTGGAGAGTCTGAATTCTTTGTTAACTTTCATCTAACTATTAGTGTGACTATTCTTTAAAATTCATTCTTAACCCTGAAAGGAATCAAAGTTGGTTTAACAGAGGAAAGATAAACTGATGACCAATCATTGCTAGTTCCTTTTCAGACATGTCTTATATAAACACTAATTCTATTTTAAAAGATTTAATAAAAGTTAATTCTTTGGGGGAGAAGCAGATTTTCTTTTTCAGTCTAAGTTTCAACAAGAATTTGCTAAGCAGGCAATTTGTAGACATTCAAAGTGAGCATCAGTATTGTTATGAGTTGCAAACAGTAGTCACTGTGTACAAATTTAAACAGGCTCCTCACTGAGAGTTGATGGGGAGTGGGAGGATGTTAACAGTGAAAGTAAAGTGGAAAATTACCTTCTCCTGACTGCAGAAACTTGAACACTGTTTTGAAAAGCAGAAGAAAGAACAGAGGACCTCTGAAAAGGCTGAGAGCTGGGGGAATGATTTTAGCAACAGACTGTGTCAAAGGGCAGTCACATGACTCTTCCCTAAAGTGAAATACCTCAAGTTGGCAGATGAACTCCTAGAGCTATGTACTCCAGTACTGAAAAGTATACTTTCATGACAGGATGGAGACTGAGTTCCAGGGGATTAATGAAAAGACTTCAACAGATAAAAGGAAGGAGGTAATTCACACACATACAACCAGATAACAAACATACGGCAGGGAAGAGAAAGAGAACGATCATGGATGACTCCAAGGTTTATGGCCTGAGTACTGGCAAAAGGGACTTGCCATTTGTTGAAATGGGAAAGACTAAGTGAGAAACAGGTGGTAAGGGCTGGAACCTGGAGCTCAATTTTGGACATGTTTAACATGTCCCGTTATTCATCCAATAAGAGATGAAGAGTGGGCAGCTGGGCACATGAGTTAAGAAAATAGGTCCAGGCTGGGGATATAAGACTGGGAACCATCAGCATATAGATGGTATTTACAGTCACGAGATTAGATGTGATTACAACCTAGATAGTATATTCAAAAGCAGAAACATTACTTTGCCAACTAAGGTCCGTCTAGTCAAGGCTATGGTTTTTCCTGTGGTCACTTATGGATGTGAGAGTTGGACTGTGAAGAAGGCTGAGCGCTGAAGAATTGATGCTTTTGAACTGTGGTGTTGGAGAAGACTCTCAAGAGTCCCTTGGACTGCAAGGAGATCCAACCAGTCCATTCTGAAGGAGATCAACCCTGGGATTTCCTTGGAAGGAATGATGCTGAGGCTGAAACTCCAGTACTTTGGCCACCTCATGCGAAGAGTTGACTCATTGGAAAAGACTCTGATGCTGGAAGGGATTGAGGGCAGGAGGAGAAGGGGACGACAGAGGATGAGATGGCTGGATGGCATCACGGACTCAAACAGACATGAGTCTGAGTGAACTCCGAGAGATGGTGATGGACAGGGAGGCCTGGCGTGCTGCGATTCATGGGGTCGCAAAGAGTCGGACACGACTGAGCAACTGAACTGAACTGAACAAGGAGGAGACTACGTAGAACAGATACAAGTCCTTGGCACTCTTAACATTTAGAGAATACAGAGATGAAGAGGACCAAGCAAAGATACCTGAGAGGATAGCCAGAAAGAGAAAAAGAAATATCCTGGAGGGGAAGAAAGTGTTTCAAGGGAGAAAGGGTAGATCAACTGTGTTAGTTTTGGAAAGATGAGGACTAAGGGTTGACCACTGGGTTTATCAGTGGAGTGTGTGTATGTGTGTGTGTTAGGGTGGGTTTAAGGGAGAATGGGATGAGACAGAGAAGCACACACAACTCTTTTCAGAGTTTTGCTGTAAAGGGAAAGAGAATAAGGGAGGAAGCGATAGTAAGGGAAAACGGGGTCAAGGCTGAAGAATTTGCATGTTTTGTAAAGAAAAAAAAAGATAACTGAAGAAATAAACTTCCAGATGAAACAGGAAGAGATTGAGAACACATGAAAATGGTTACTATTAGAAAGGATTAGTGAGGGATGGGAGGAGTGGATACCCTCTTTGTAACAGGAAGAGACAGTGACAGAGGGTACAAAGTGTACTCCCTGAGAAGGGAGTAGGATGGGAGCTCATTACAGACGCCTTTGGTCTCTAAGCAAGTATCACTATTTGTGAAAATGATGCGGATGGGGTAACACAGTAGAATTACAGTCATTAAATATAAAAACGTTTATCTGATTTTTAACCTACTCTGATTTATACTTTTCACTCAAATCACAAGATGAAGGTATCACAAGATAAACAGCTTAACTCATAGTAGATAATATTCAGTGGATTTGTATTGGTGAAACTGTTGCATTGCTAGACTCTAGCAACTGACAGGCAGGAGAAATTGCTGTTTTTCCTTAACCTACCCATCTAGGGGTAAGTAAGTTTGTTCTTTGCTCTTGCCAGGCTTTCGTAACTAAGGCAACAGATTTTGGTTTCTGTACTGATCATTTTTTCGATCATCCAGTGGATGCTGGCAATTTGATCTCTGGTTCCTCTGCCTTTTCTAAAACCAGCTTGAACCTACTATGTCAAAGCCTTTGACTGTGTGGATCACAATAAACTGTGGAAAATTCTGAAAGAGATGGGAATACCAGACCACCTGACCTACCTCTTGAGAAACCTGTATGCAGGTCAGGAAGCAACAGTTAGAACTGGACATGGAACAACAGACTGGTTCCAAATAGGAAAAGGAGTACATCAAGGCTGTATATTGTCACCCTGCTTATTTTTTTTTCTTTTTTTTCACCCTGCTTATTTAACTTATATGCAGAGTACATCGTGAGAAACGCTGGGCTGGATGAAGCACAAGCTGGAATCAAGATCAAGATTGCCAGAAGAAATATCAATAACCTCAGATATGCAGATGACACCACCCTTATGGCACAAAGAGAAGAAAAACTAAAGGGCCTCTTGATGAAAGTGAAAGAGGAGAGTGAAAAAGTTGAGATTGAGCTCAAGGCCTGTGGTCTCTGAGTATCATCTCTTTCTTCTTTTTTGTTCCTCCAGCCCCCATCCTGATTTGTGCTCTTCCAGACCTTCCCACACCCTTGCAATTTCCTGTAGTATATTATCTCTGTTTGGAATATCTGGAATGACTTCCGTTTTTGGATAGGACTCTTACTATACAATCTTAACAACAGAAAAGGCCCCAGGAAATAGACCCTCCAAAATAGGATTTGGGGATTGGTTTGCTGACTGAGCTTGAACAGAGTGATGGGCTTATTGTCAACGGAAAATGGAAATGTGGTGGCATTATGATTACCTTCCTCATCACTCATGTTTGCTCAGGATGAAGTCCTATCAAAGGCAATGCTTTGGGAGACCAAGTGGCTGCTGCATTTGACCATCATGATAGTAATGATGACTACAAGGATTTGGGAGACCATCTGCTTCTGACCGTATTGAAGCACTTACAGAGAGGAAATGATAAGTTCCAGTCTTTAAACTCAAGTCATCATCAGAGAATCAGAGAACTTTGATGATGACCCTAAACGAAGCTCTCTGTGAAATCACATGGTGCATATGGCTGAAAATTAGACCCCAAATGTGAGGGTGGCTAAATAACAACACAGGTTGTTTTAACATCCTGACCAAGTCTCTGATGCGACAGGCACTGATGGTGAGGGAGACCCTAAGACTTGTAATGGGAACATCTGAATAGATTCTGAGAACCTTGAACCTCTAAATTCCCAAGAGCCTCCCTCACCAAGGAAGCTGCCTGTCCTTCTCAGTCTGAGGAGACCAGCCTTCCTTTTCCTGAAGACAGAAGAAACTCACCTGAGGCAACTACTTTGCAAGGAGATGCCAATTTTCCTCCAGACACACCTCCCCACTTCCCACTACCACCAGACCATGGCCAGAGCCAGATCCCAGTATTTCCCAGGGAGGATAATGTAAAATTATCATGCAGGAAGAGTTGTTAGTGAGTTAAAGCACTTAGGAATGTCTCTGAAAATGTTTCACTGGCTGACCACAACTTGAACTCAAGACTGAACTATATTCAATGAAGTTGAGATGCCAAAAATTCTGGAATGCAGAGGAAGAAACCCAAATGTCCAGAGGACACTTCCTTCACTTAGATATGGAGGTTATCATCTGTAGGATGGGGATGACAGGAGAAAAAGTCCTCACTGAACTGAAATGGGATGATAAGATCCCAGAGTGGCAAAGGCCAGGTGACAGTGGTTAAACGCTGGCGACGATGTGCATATGATTACCATAGTCTACAGCGGGGATCAAACTGCCAACATTCATTGGATCATGGAGAAAGCAAAAGAGTTCCAGAAAAATACCTACTTTTGCTTCACGACTACGCTAAAGCCTTTGTGTGTGAAAAGAGTACAACAAGGCTATATATTGTCATCCTGGCTTATTTAACTTATATACAGAGTACATCATATGAAATGCCAGGCTGAATGAATCACAAGCTGGAGTCAAGACTCTCCTGGGGTCAAGCCAGGAGAAATATCAACAACCTCAGATATGCAGATGATATCACTCTAATGGCAGAAAGTGAAAAAGTGAAAGTGTAGTTGCTCAGTCATGTCCGACTCTTTGCAACCCCATGGACTGTGACCCACCAGCCTCCTCTGTCCAAGGAATTCTCCTGGCAAGAATACTGGGGCAGAAAGTGAGGAGAAACTAAAGAGACTCTTGATGAGGGTGAAAGACGAGAATGAAAAAGCTGGCTTGAAACTCAAGATTATAAAAACTAAGATCATGGCATCCGGTCCCATCGGCTGCTGCTGAACATCAGTCCTTCCAATGAATATTCAGGGCTGATTTCCTTTAGGATTGACTAGTTTGATCTCCTTGCAGACAAAGGGACTCTCAAGAGTCTTCTCCAACATCACAGTTCAAAAGCATCAATTCTTCAGCCCTCTGCTTTCTTTATGGTTCAACTCTCACATCCACACATGACTACTCCGTCTAGGGATACAGCAAAAAATTCATCAGAAGGACTGATGCTGAACCTGAAGCTCCAATACTTTGGCCGCCTGATGTAAAGAGCTGATTCATTAGAAAAGATCCTGATGCTGGGAAAGATTGAAGGCAGGAGGAGAACAGGACGACAGAAGATGAGATGGTTGGATGGCATCATGAACTCAATGGACATGAGTTTGAGCAAGCTTCGGGAGATGGTGAAGGACAAGGAAACCTAGTGTGCTGCAGTCCATGGGATCACGAAGAGTCAGACACAACTGAGCTACTGAACAGCAGCAGCAAAGTACACTTAACATGAGACTTGCTCTCTTAAACTTTTAAGTGTACCATGTCTCCAAGTGTCTCAAATAGTAAAGCATCCACCTGCAATGCAAGAGATCTGGGTTTGATCCTTGGGTGGGGAAGATCCCCAGAGAAGGGAATGGCAACCCACTCCAGTATTCTTGCCTGGAGAATTCCGTGGACAGAGGAGTCTGGTGAGCTACAGTCCATGGGGTCACGAAGAGTCGGACACAACTCAGCAACTAACACACTTTCCCAACATGTGGTATTCGGGCTTCCCTGGTGGCTCGTACAGTAAGGAATCTGCCTGCACTGTGAGAGACTTGGCTTCTATCCCTACACTGGAAGATCTCCTGAAGAAGGGAAGGGTTACCCACTCCAGTATTCTTCCCATGGAAAATCCCATGGACAGAGGAGCCTGCCAAGCCACAGCCCGTGGGGCTGCAAAGAATCAGACACGGCTGTTCAGTGAACACTTTCACTTTCACTTTCTTGCTCATTATAGGCACTATACTGCACACAGACCTCTAGATTATATTCTTTGTGCATATCTGAAACCACACCCATCAAATAGTGACTCTCCACTTCATTATTCTTTCTGCATCAGTCTTGCCTCCACCATACTGTCCCATCAAATAGACTTTTATCAAAGGAATTAGTCACAAGGCTGGATACTACATAACTGTTAGAGGGAAGCATAGGCAGAACTCTCTGTGACATAAAGTGCAGCAAGGCCTTTTTTGATCCATCTTCTAGAGTAATGAAAATAAAAACAAAAGTGAACAAATAGGACCTAATAATACTTAAAATTTTTTTGCACAGCAAAAGAATCCATAAACTAGATGAAAAGACAATCTCAAAATGGGAGAAAATATTTGAAAATGAAGCAACTGGCAAGAGATTAATCTCCAAAATATATAACCAGTTCATGAGAGGTCAATATCCAAAAAATATTACCCAATCAAAAAATGAGAAGAAGCCCTAAATAAGATATTAGTCCCTGTACCTGGGATTCTGCCAAGTTAATGATGCATAAATGAAAACTACCCATATTTTCAAGCTAATGAAAGTTCATCACTCTAGAAATAATTTGAGAAATTAGTGGTTTTCTTAGTGAAATATTAAAGACAAATTTTGAAACTAATATAAATTTTATTTCCTTTTCTACAGTAAAACATACAGAGTAAAATATTTTATATAAGGAAAACATAAATATCTTCTCTATCAGTTACAAATGGAAAGTTACTCAACTAAGAAAATAATCAGTTCT
The DNA here is from genome assembly GCA_006410675.1 of Oreotragus oreotragus. NCBI lineage: Eukaryota > Metazoa > Chordata > Mammalia > Artiodactyla > Bovidae > Oreotragus > Oreotragus oreotragus. Next base: position 314,982 of record SJYX01022317.1, on the reverse strand, counting down.
TACCTTTGACATTCTTTATTGTTTTGTCTGGAAGCTGTACCTCTAATGACAGAAGTGAACCTCCATTTGAAAAACTACATTCCAGTAGGAGCATCTAAATGCATTACTAGACCCTTGCTGTTAGAAACACATACACACTCATTGCTAATATATATTGGCTTCTAAAATACAACATAGACTATCTTATTTTTAAATTAAGAAACATTTCTCTGCACACTGAGGAACTGAAAGAAAGATAAAAAATTCAAAACAAAGAGAAATTTAGTTGCTTTCAAGCAAACAGATTTTTACATTAAAGACCTCCTTTATAACCTCCATCTGCAACAGATTCCCAGGGGAAAAAAAGGGGTGGGGGTGAAGGTCCTTGAAAGACCTGATTCAAAAGTCTCTAATATATTAATACAATTCATTTTGTTAAAAGAATCCCAACCCAGCACCAATGGGATTAATGTCCTTCGAGAGAATAAGATGCAGTAATAACAAATTCGGTCCAAACATAGAAACTAAGATACTATTTATAAATCAGAATCTATTCTTTATTATTAGTCAATAGTAATGATAAACATATTTCTTCCTATTTCATTAAAAAGAGATGTAAACTACAATTTTATACTTCACTATGATATTTGCTGTTCAGTTCAGTTCAATCGCTCAGTCCTGTCTGACTCTTTGCGACCCCATGAACCACAGCACGCCAGGCCTCCCTGTCCATCACCAACTCCCGGAGTTCACTCAGACTCATGTCCATCGAGTCAGTGATGGCATCCAGCCATGTCATCCTCTGTCATCCCCTTCTCCTCCTGCCCCCAATCCCTCCCAGCATCAGAGTCTTTTCCAAAGAGTCAACTCTTCACATGAGGTAGCCAAAGTACTGCAGTTTCAGCTTTAGCATCATTCCTTCCAAAGAAATCCCAGGGCTGATCTCCTTCAAAATGGACTGGTTGGATCTCCTTGAAATCCAAGGGACTCTCAACAGTCTTCTCNTCTCCTCCTGCCCCCAATCCCTCCCAGCATCAGAGTCTTTTCCAATGAGTCAACTCTTTGCATGACGTGATCTTTCTTAGGAGATCTAAACTCTGGCATATAGTGGTTTAAAAAAATCCATTTGGGGAGCATTTTGACATCAAAATAATGCCTGTAATCTTTATATTGATTTAAATAATTCCTGCCCTAGACAATTTCAAAACACTGTGAAAGAACATCAGTATCGTCCACAAAACATGTCCAAAAGGATGTTGGAGAAGTCACTCCCTCCTCTGTGACGTGCCCTTCATCTTTCTGATGTAAAGATTGGGCTTAGTTTGGATGGATTAATTATTTGCCTATCTTTCTCCAGGGAAACGAAAAACAAAATTGGGTGATCATTATTCTCCTCCGGGGCGATACTGAACTCCTGTTGTTTCATTGTTAATGCCCATGTGTATAGACTTCATAGCTTATAAAACATTGAGTAAGTGTTCACATTCCAACCCTGCCATTTAATAACCGTGATTTTAGGAGGGCATTTAAATGTTCTATGCCTACATTTCCCCATATGAAAAGTGATGATAATGCCTACCTTATCTAGTGGTGAAAATTAATTGAAATAATAATGTATGGAGAAGAATCTAGTCCAGTGTTTCACGTTTTCTAAGCGTATAAATATTAGTTTCCTGAGAGGAGTCTATAGGGCTTTCAAGAAAGGGATAATTATCTCCATTTTACTAAAAGGAAAACTGAGGCCTGGGGAAATTAAGTACTTTTGCCCAAAGGGAGCTAGGAACCTCTGAGAAACCTGCGGTTCCTCAGATTTCCCCTCGGTCCTGAGAACTCCTTGACTTGCATCTCCTTCTTTAAAATACCCTCTTGGTACCAGTGCTGTCACGATGCCAATGATGACCCCATGGCACAAGTTGGCTTTTCCTGCGGAGTAGATTCCCACATTGGTGCAAACGTGGGAACATTCATGTAGAGTTGAATAAGAGGGCAGAACCTGACCAGAACTTCTTCTTTCTCACACTTTCCCCTGAAGGAACAGGAAGGCGAGAGGAGAGGGCCTGTGACCTGGGCTTCCCTTCACTATTGTGACGGATGACTAGAGCTCGCCTTCTGTGGGAAGTTTTGAGATGAAGCAACTTGGAATGAGAGTCTTACCCTGGCCCCAGTCTGCTTCTCTAAGGGGAGAGTGCAGAAGAAATTCTTAGAACCAGAGCAAAGGGCCTTCGAGGGGTTAGCTTGTGGATGCTGTATTTTTTCTGACTGTGTGTGTATATAAATCAAGATGTATCATCATCAGTCTTGTGAAACTCCTTGGAGAGACAGTTGCAGAGATTTGATTCTGAGTCTCAGAATTTATAGATTCTTTGTCAGTGGCTATAAAGTGATGAATTTTTATGATCACCTGGCAATATAATTTTAGCTTTTAGGGGAAATCGTCTTTCTAATATGTTGATAACAGAGAGAACCATATGAAGTAGCCAGTATTTAACCATTTTCTACCTACAAAAATGGCAGTTTTATCTGGTTCAGTGACGTATTTGACAAGGATGGGGAGATAGTAACAGATTAGCATTATATGACAAGTTAGGTATCTGTTTCTTCACAGGCACACTAGCAGTCTTGTAGGCTTGGGAAACTTGGAGGATATCCTGTAAAAGAGACCTTCCTTGTCTCATTTGTTCTCTTTCAGTGACTTTGCCCACACCTCTGACATTCTGGGAGTGGTAGTAAACAGAGTTAGTTATTTTAAATCTTGGTTATATTCTTAATTACTTTTAACCTCATATACATTTTGATTGGCTGACAAGTAGCTCAAGGCACACTAGCAGTCTTGTAGGCTTGGGAAACTTGGAGGATATCCTGTAAAAGAGACCTTCCTTGTCTCATTTGTTCTCTTTCAGTGACTTTGCCCACACCTCTGACATTCTGGGAGTGGTAGTAAACAGAGTTAGTTATTTTAAATCTTGGTTATATTCTTAATTACTTTTAACCTCATATACATTTTGATTGGCTGACAAGTAGCTCTTTGCCTTGATCACAGATTTTGAAACTTGAAACTATCGACCAGATCTAGTTTCTTGGTGTACTACTTGCAAAACCTCCCAAATTCTTTATTAATGTTCACTAGGAAGCCATAACAGGAGAAGGCGATGGCACCCCACCCCAGTGTCCTTGCCTGGAAAATCCCAGGGACGGAGGGGCCTGGTGGGCTGCAGTCCACGGGGTCGCGAAGANTAGGCTCCTCTGTCCATGGAATTTTCCAGGCAAGAATACTAGAATGGGTTGCCATTTCCTTCTCCATTAGTATGCTTAGTCACTAGGTAATTCTGATTATAGCTGTTGTTCCAGATGTGATCTTTCTATTGAAGCAAATCAACATGGTACCAGGCCCTTGGAATACAGCCACTGACTTGAGAGATGTTTTGTCTCTATATGGATTAGTAGCAGTTTGTTTTCAACTGTCAGGGACAACAGTTCACTACATCGATATTATAATGCTGATTGGACATAATGAGAAGAAAGTAGCAAGTATCTTAGATACCTTAGTAAGAAAAATGTATGCTAGAAGGTAGGAGACAAACACCACGAAGACTGAGAGTTTTGCCTCCTCGTTGACATTTTCAGAGGTTAAATGATCTGGGACATGTTGGGATCAGTCCAATCTAAAGTGAAAGACAGGCCTTCCCTGGTGGTCCAGTGGTTAGAATCTGCCTGTTCATGCATGGGATGTGGGTTTGATCTCTGGTCCAGGAAGATTCCAGATGCCTCAGGGCAACTAAGCCCATGAGCCACAACTACTGCGCCTGTGCTCTGGAGCCTGCGAGCTGCAACTACTGAGCCCACGTGCAGCAGCTACTGAAGCCCATGCACCCTAAAGCTCACGCTCCACAAGAGAAACCACCACAGTGAGAAGCCCATGCACTGCAACTAGAGAGTAGCCCCCTGCTCTCCGCAACTAAAGTCCTCACACAGCAACGAAGACCCAGCATAGCCATAAATAAATAAATATAATTTTTAAACACTTGTATCTAGAATAGATGAAGACTTCAAAAACTCAATAATAGGACAAACAACTCATTGGCAAATGATTTGAACTGATATTTCACTCAAAGACACACAAATCAGCACATGAAAAAATGTTCAGTATCATTAACCATTAGGGAAGTACACAGTGAAAAATGAAACGTCATTACACACCCACTGTAATGGCTAAAACTAAAAAGACTGACAGTACCGAGTGTTGACAAGAATGTGGAGAAACTGGATCTCATACATCGCTGGGGGGGGGGATGTAAAATGGTACAGTTACTTTGGAAAACTGTTTAGCAGTTCTAGTAAAGTTAAACCTACTCCAGGACCCAAGAATTCCATTCCTAAGTATTTACTCTCGAGAAATGAAAATAGATGTCCACAAAAGAGGTTTGTACAAGAAGTCAGAGCTGCTTCGTTCACGTTCATCCTCATCTAAAAAGAAATGTCCATCAGCTGGCGAATGGATAAACTGTGGTACATCCATACCAAAGAAGGGCAGTGAGGAACAGAAAAGAACAAGCCTCTGATACACAAAATGACATGAATGGATCTCAAAAGCATTGGCCTCAACGAGAAAAGCTAGATACAAGAGTCAGCAGTGTGTGATTCCAGTCACATGGAATTCTAGAAACGGCAAGACTAATGTAGAGTGACAGAAAGGAGACTGATAAAAGGCATGGGAGGGGATAAGAGGGAAATTCTGGGTGAGAGAAATGTTCTATCTTATTTATGGTGAGTGTTACACATGAATACATATCAAAAGCCACTGAACTGGTACACTTAAACACAGTACCTCTTACTGTATGTAAATTATACCTTAATAAAGTAAAAAAAAAAAAAAAAANGGCAGGAATACTGGAGTGGGTTCCCATTTCCTTCTCCAATGCATGAAAGAGAAAAGTGAAAGTGAAGTCGCTCAGTCTGTCCGACTCTTCGCGACCCCATGGACTGCAGCCCACCAGGCTCCTCCGTCCATTGGATTTTCCAGGCAAGAGTACTGGGGTGGGGTGCCATTGCCTTCCCCGCCGGTCCCATCACTTCATGGCAAATAGGGAAAAAGTGGGAATAGTACCAGATTTTATTTTCTTGGTTTCCAAAATCACTGTGGATGGTGACTGCAGCCATGAAATTAAAAGATGCTTGCTCCTTGGAAGGAAAGCTATGATAAGAAAATCTAGAACAGTGTATTAAAAAGCAGAGACATCACTTTGCTGATAAAGATCCATATAATCAAAGCCACGGTTTTTCCAGTAGTCATGTATGGATATGAGAGTTGGACCATAAGGAAAGATGAGTACTGAAGAACTGATTCTTTCAAACTGTGGTGCTGGAGAAGACTCTTGAGAGTTCCTTGGACAGCAAGGAGATCAAACCAGTCAATCCTAAAGAAAATCAACCCTGAATATTCATTGGAAGGACTGATGCTAAAGCTGAAGCTCCAATACTTTGGCCACCTGATGCAAAGAGCTGCCTCATTGGAAAAAGCCTTCATGGTGGGAAAGACTGAAGGCAAAAGAAGGGATTGGAAGAGGATGAGATGGTTATATAGTATCACTGACTCAATGGACATAAATCTGAGCAAACTCTGAGAGATAGTGGAGGACAGAGAAGCCTCGCGTGCTGCAGTCCATGGGGTCACAAAGAGTCGGACATGACTTAGTGACTAAACAACAGCAGGGGTGGATCTTTGGTGACGGCTAACTGATCTTGTTGTCCCTGGGAACTGTCTAAACAAACAGCTTCCTGGAGTAGTAACTTGGTCTATATAACAAAAAACCAACCAACCACCAAACAGAAACTCTAGGTCTACTGAGCAGGAATCCGATTTGTTTGTTTGTTTATTTTTATTTTAGGAATCTGATTTGGTTTGTCATATTGGAGTATGATAGCCTGCCATATTGGAGTATGATACCTCAGACCTAAGCTGCTTTACAGAACTGGATTTATAGAACATTTGATTGAAGGACATTACACTCCCACAAGTCATGTCTTCTTCAAGGGACCTGAAATAATGTCCTAGTAGGTCATTACTACAGAGAAGGCAATGGCACCCACTCGTGTTCTTGCCTGGAGAATCCCAGGGACGGTGGAGCCTGGTGGGCTGCCGTATGGGGTCGCACAGAGTCGGACACGACTGAAGTGACTTAGCAGCAGCAGCAGCAGCAGCAGGTCATTACTAAATGAATATAAGTGAAGCCATTTACTAGGATGACTGAACACTAGGAGAAAGGAACTATCTAGATCTTTCAGGGNGGAGAATCCCAGGGACGGGAGAGCCTGGTGGGCTGCCATCTATGGGGTCGCACAGAGTCAGACACAACAAGCAACTTAGCAGCAGCAGTCTTAGAAAAAGCCCCTGAGAGATGTTAGCTATTATCACAGTAATAATATTACTAGTTATGCAGACCACTTGAAAACACTGCTTTAATTGAGTAGAAAATGTAAACATTTTAGAATTTTATTACCATACATTTTATTGTGACCTCAAGGATTTTAACTTACACACAAGTGGTCACAGAAAAGATCTGACTGGTTTCATCATGTATGTATACCCAGAGAGAGTGACCATTTCAGAACCACAGTGTACCTGAGGATAGCAAACTAGGCAACTAATTAGTTACTCTAACTAGTTTTTGTGGGTCTCACCCTAAGGAAGAGTAATTTTCTATTAACAATTTTTGCCATTTTCCCATTACAAATACTACTTCATTAATTATGCTCTGACTTTATTTTTTGGGGCTCCAAAATCACTGCAGATGGTGACTGCAGCCATGAAAGTAAAACATGCTTACTCCTTGGAAGCAAAGTTATGACCAACCTAGACAGCATATTAAAAAGTGGAGACATTACTTTGTCAACAAAGGTCCATCTAGTCAAAGCTATGGTTTTCCAGTATGGATGTGAGAGTTGGACTATAAAGAAAGCTGAGTGCAGAAGAATTGATGCTTTTGAACCGTGGTGTTGGAGAAGACTCTTGAGAGTCCCTTGGATTGCAAGGAGATCCAACCAAAGGAGATCAGTCCTGAGTGTTCATTGGAATGACTGATGTTGAAGCTGAAACTCCAATACTGGCCACTTGCTTGTGAAGAGCTAACTCATTTGAAAAGACCCTGATGCTGGAAAAGATTGAAGGTGGGAGAAGCGGATGACAGAGGATGAGATGGTTGGATGGCATCACTGACTCAATGGACATGAGTCTGAGTAAACTCCGGGAGTTCATGATGGACAGGGAAGCCTGGCGTGTTGCGGTCCATGGGGTTGCAGTCAGACACAAGTGAGCTACTGCACTGAACTGATAAACCAGAGTGTGTGTTATTCAGATTTTTTTTTCAGCTTCATTAAGATAGAACTGACAAATAAAAATGTAAGATATTAAAGTGTGCATTATGGTATCTGATATACATATACATTGTGAAAGGATTCCTCCTACCTGGTTAATTAATGCGTGCTGATTTGCTGAGTTGTGTCTGACTCTTTGTGACCCCATGAACTGCAGCCCACCTGGCTCCTCTGTTCATGGGATTTTCCAGGTAAGAATATTGGAGTGGATTGCCATTTCCTCCTTCAGGGGATCTTCCCGACCCAGGGATAGAACCTGTGTCTCTTGCATCTCCTGAACTGGCAGGCAGATTCTTGACCACTGTGCCATCTTTACCTTTTCTTTCTGTTTTTTGGTGAGAACATTTAATTTCTGCTCCCTTAGCAAATTTCCATTATACAATACAGTGTTATCAACTATAGTCTCTATGTTATACATTAGATCCTCAGAACTTATTCATCTTATAGCTGAAAATTTTGTGCCTTTTTCACAATCTCACCCTATTTTCCCCACCCTCCAGTCCCCGGCTACTTCTCTACTCTTTCTATGAGTTGGACTTTTCAGATTTCACATATAAGTGATAACATGCAGCATTTGTCTTTATCCACCTAGCTTAATTCACTTAGCATATTATCTTTTGGGTCCCTCCAGCTTCCCTGGTGGCTCAGAGGTTAAAGTGCCTCCCTCCAATGCAGGAGACCCAGGTTCGATCCCTGGGTTGGGAAGATCCCCTGGAGAAGGAAATGGTAACCCACTCCAGTATTCTTGCCTGGAAAATCCCATGGACGGAGAAGCCTGGTAGGCTACAGTCCATGGGGTCACAAAGAGTTGGACACGACTGAGCAACTTCACTTTATGTTGTCACACATGATAGGATTTCTTTTTTGTCATGACCGAATATTATCTCATTATATATAAACCACATTTTATTTATCCATTCATCTATTAGACACTTATTTAAAACCTAGATTGTTTTTAAAATGTTATCAGAGAGGAGACTTCATGAGAATGAATGAGATCAGTACTCTGTAAGATTTTAAAATTGGAAGTTTAAAATTTGAATGTTTAGGCTTAGAATGCTATTCTAATGTACTTATTAAGAAGGTCTTAGATAAAATTATGGCCTGGTTTGGTGTGCAAAAGTGAATTCTGTGTTAAAAAAAAAAGTGTATTCTGATGATAATATATATATTATATATTATATTATATCCCTCTGGAGGAGCTGTGGCTGCGCAGGGGAGGGCCTAGAGGAGCTGTCCCACGTTGACGGTCAGGAACTGCGGCGGTAAGGAGATACCCCTCGTCCAAGGTAAGGAGCGGCGGCTGTGCTTTGCTGGAGCAGCCGTGAAGAGACAACCCGTGCCCAAGGTAAGAGAAACCCAAGTAAGATGGTAGGTGTTGCAAGAGGGCATCAGAGGGCAGACACACTGAAACCATACTCGCAGAAAACTAGTCAATCTAATCACACTAGGACCATGGCCTCGTCTAATTCAATGAAACCAAGCCATGCCTGCAGGGCAACCCAAGGCGGGCGGGTCATGGTGGAGAGGTCTGACAGAACGTGGTCCACTGGAGAAGGGAATGGCAAGCCACTTCAGTATTCTTGCCTTGAGAACCCCATGAACAGTATGAAAAGGCAAAATGATAGGATATCAAAAGAGAATCTCCCCAGGTCGTTAGGTGCCCAATATGCTACTGGAGATCAGTGGAGAAATAACTCCAGAAAGAATGAAGGGATGGAGCCAAAGCAAAAACAATACCCAG
>SJYX01022317.1:266534-288803 GCA_006410675.1 Oreotragus oreotragus | reverse complement strand
AAGATTCCCGGTTCTCGGCGGGGGAAATTCCCCCTTTCGAAGCCGTTCCTTTGCGCCCCAAAACAAGTAGCCCCAACGTGAGAGAAACAAAAGGTATTTGCTGACGTGGGCGTTGGACAGAAACGCCCGAGGGCTGGGGACACAATTAAAGGGGCAACGCACAGATTTCAGGCACCAACCAGCAGCTTCGCCCACTCCCCCTGCCCTTCCCTACACCCCGCTGCACGCTCCAGAGGCACTGGAGTGCCCAGATCCCCGAGCAGTTGGCTACGGAATCATTATTTAGTCAGGAGCTTAAATTTTAAATTGTACTTTACGTTGGGAAAGGCGCCTCCGGAGGGCAGAAGGGCTGGATTTCTAGGATCTGGGGAATTTGGTTTAGGAAAGAGGGAGGGACTTAGGCGTGCCCACAATTACTGTATAAGTACATGTGACATTATTGTACTTAAGTTTAGCAGCGTCAAATGGAAGAGATCTGTACAGAATTTTTCCTTTTATTGAGGCACTCATTTTAGTCGGGGATACCTTTTCTAAATCTCTACAGGTCACAAGCATTGCGTTTTCTTTGAAGAGGCTGACTCAAGAAGCTAAGATAAGAGAATATAATTCTTGGTTAAATTCAAAGAAAATAAAAAACTAGTAAGAATAGCAGATTTTGTGTTTTCAAATACAAAAATTCATTGTAGATCAAGTCTTTCTTCTGACATATTTATGTCCCTAATATTCAGAGTTCAGACGTCAGATTATTTGCTAAAATCTTTATAATCACTGAATTTTCATTGTTAGTTTAGAAACAATTCTATAATTTAGTTTTCTAGTTCCTTATGTTGGAGCAAAGTACTGAAAAGTTCTGTGATATAGTAAAACAAGACTCAAAATTTCAAAATATTTAGTCTTTGATGGACTTCTCTCTTATGTCATATTCAGTTATACTGGACAAAGTTTGTTACTTTGATTTCATCATAATTAATTATGTGCTTTGAGGACCATATTCTCTACTAGAAGGGCTTCCTTCGTGGCACAGTGGTAAAGAATATGCCTACCAATGCAGGGGATGCAGTTTTGATCCCTGGGTGGGGAAGATACCCTGGAGAAGGAAATGACAACCCACTCCAGTATTCTTGCCTAGGCAATCTCATGGACAGGGGAGCCTGGTAGGCTACAGTTCATAGCATACAAAACACAACTATCCCTTAATGTCACTTCTGTATTACTCTCCAGTTACATTGCTATTTAGTTCCATTTCATCACATCACTCTGCACAGATCATTAAAAATGTGTTTGAAAACCATTAGGTATCAGGAATGTTGAATGTACTCAGACTATTTTATTAGCATCCCCATTGATAATTCTCCTAGAAAGACCTGGGTATTGTTATAGCAAAAGATTTTGGGTTTTGGTTTTTTTTTAGCTTTAATTGAAACATGCAAAAGAGTTCTACAAACTTGTTCCTCAGTAGAGCACATCAGATTAGTGATACTCTTTGTTGCAAGGAAGAAATCAGTTCAGTTCAGTTCAGTCGCTCACTCGTGTCTGACTCTTTGCGACCCCAGGAATCACAGCACGCCAGGCCTCCCTGTCCATCACCAACTCCAAGAGTTTACCCAAACTCATGTCCATCCAGCCATCTCATCCTCTGTTGTCCCCTTCTCCTCCTGCCCCCAATCCCTCCCAGCATCAAGGTCTTTTCCAATGAGTCAACTCTTCGTATGAGGTGGCCAAAGTATTGGAGCTTCAGCTTTAGCATCAGTCCTTCCAATGAACATCCAGGACTGATCTCCTTTAGGATGGACTGGTTGGATCTCCTTGCNTCAATCTTTCCCAGCATCAGGGTCTTTTCAAATGAGTCAGCTCTTCGCATCAGGTGGCCAAAGTATTGGAGTTTCAGCTTCAACATCAGTCCTTCCAATGAACATCCAGGACTGATCTCCTTTAGGATGGACTGGTTGGATCTCCTTGCAGTCCAAGGGACTATCGAGAGTCTTCTCCAATACCACAGTTCAAAAGCATCAGTTCTTCAGCACTCAGCTTTCTTCACAGTCCAACTCTCACATCCATACATGACTACTGGAAAAATCATAGCCTTGACTAGGCAGACTTTTGTTGACAAAGCAATATCTCTGCTTTTGAATATGCTATCTAGGTTGGTCATAACTTTCCTTGCAAGGAGTAAGCGTCTTTTAATGTCATGGCTGCAATCACCATCTGCAGTGATTTGGAGCCCCCCAAAATAAAGTCTGACACTGTTTCCACTGTTTCCCCATCTATTTCCCATGAAGTGATGGGACCAGATGCCATGATCTTCGTTTTCTGAACGTTGAGCTTTAAGCCAACTTTTTCACTCTCCTCTTTCGCTTTCATTAAGAGGCTTTTTAGTTCCTCTTCACTTTCTGCCATAAGGGTGATGTCATCTGCATGTCTGAGGTTATTGATATTTCTCCCGACAATCTTGATTCCAGCTTGTGCTTCTTCCAGCCCAGCGTTTCTCACGATGTACTCTGCATAAAAGTTAAATAAGCAGGGTGACAATATACAGCCTTGATGTACTCCTTTTCCTATTTGGAACCAGTCTGTTGTTCCATGTCCAGTTGTAACTGTTGCTTCGTGACCTGCATAAAGGTTTCTCACAAGGCAGGTCAGGTGGTCTGGTATTCCCATCTCTTTCAGAATTTTCCACAGTTTATTGTGATCCACACAGTCAAAGGCCAAGGAAAAAATAGTAAGAGTTTTTTCCCTCAACTTCCCCCTCTAGCTTCTGAAACTGTTTTATATAGTTGGAGAATTCCTTACATTATGAGTAATTGGTAGGAAGTTGAATTGGCCATCTGCAGCAGAATCTGGAAATGCCAGTGGTTTGCTTTCCCAGAATCTTGTGGTTAAGACAATGGCCGTGGTCTACACTTTGATAGTCAGATGCACCCTCCAGGGACTTTGAAGAGGGAGCTGTAAGAAGCAGGAAAACTCAAAGAATCTTTTCTAGCCGTGGTGACAGTTGCAGCAAGACAGAATCTCCAAGGTGTCCAGTGCCAGTGCTATCAGTGGGGCCAGCTGCCATGGAGAAATGTTGGTATCCTCACCAGGCCAGTTCTATGGTATGACTTGGCTGTTGTTTCTGCCTGGTTAACATAAGCTCCAACCCCTGTGCTTTGCTCTTCCTGTGAATCTATGGACTTTTAATGATTCGCTTCTGTTTAAATGAGTCAAGGCCAGTCTTTGTGCAACTAAGAACCCTACCTGGCACAAAATATGAAAAGGCATTTCGACATATAGCCATATAGCTTTTTACAACAGATGAAATTGTTGGAGGTAAAATGTCATCCCTGTTATATAGATGGGAATTAAAACCATAGATACAGATGGAGAGAGAACCTATGAAGTAAGAAGAGGAGAAACTCAAAACCAAACATCACCAACTTCATCGTCTAGTGGCTGGCTAGAGGAGGGTGAAACTGTGATTGAGTCTTAAGAAGTGACTAGAGTGAAAGGAAGAGATGTGGGATAGTGTGGTATTGTAAAAACTAGAAGAGAGTAATTCAAGAAGGAAGAACTGAACAGTAGTGTTCAATACATCTCTTCACACTCTAAGAGAAAATATCTATTAGACTTAACTTGGAAATCATTAATTTCAGAGAACACTATTAAGCTTGATTTAAGGGAGCAAATTCCAGGTGATCGAACTATGTGGGGATGGAGAAACTGAGATGGTGAGAATAGGCAGTTCTTGAGAGATTTGGTTACAAAAGTGATATTCCAATTACTATTGCTGTGTAACATGCCAGCCCAAACATCGAGGCATATATCAAAAGACTTTGATTATGCTCATGGATTCCATGGGTCAAGAATTTGACTAGTCACAACAGAGATGGCTTGTCTCTGTTCCACAATGTCTGGAGTCTAACTGGGAAGACTTGTGGCTGAGAGTGATTTGAACTGCTGGAAACTGGAATCATCTGGAGGTTTCTTCATTCACAGATCTAGTAGCTAGGCTGGTGAAGCCCAAGTTCAGCCTCTATACCCTGGTACTGAGTTGAACCTCAGACACAAAATGTTGGATAAAGTATAAAAGAACAGACTTTATTGCTTTGCTAGGCAAAAGAGACCACAGAGGGGAAATGCCTCAAAACTGTATGCCTCGACCTGAAAGGGATAGTGAGGAGTTCTATAGTATATGTTAGTCACTCAGTCATGTCCAGCTCTTTGTGACCCATACACTGCTGCCCACCAGGCTCCTCTGTCCATGGGATTTTCCAGGCAAGGATACTGGAGTGCTTTGCCAATTTCTTCTCCGGGAGATCTTCCCAACCCAGGGATCGAACCTGGGTCTCCTGCACTGCAGGCAGATTCTTGACTTAGTGATCTAATGCTGACTTTAAAAAATGCACAACATGAGTCTCAAGTTTCATGTGGGGAAAAATGAGGACTGCAACCCAGAAGACAGCATTTCAGATAACTGAGAAACTGCCTTGAGGAGGCAAGAGGAGAAGCTAAAATATATAGGAGTTTTCTAACAAAGGGCAGGTAGTCAGAAACATCAAAAGATTACTGTTAATTAAAGAAACCAGATACGTCAAGTTAAGGAATTTAGTGCTTTTCTATATATGGGAAGATGCAAGAGTCTGGACTAACTGAAATTATTCCTTTGATATTCACCACAGCTATCTGGAGTCAGCATCCTATATTTTCACACCCTGGGTTTCCTCAGGGCTCAGCACAGGGAGTGGCTCCACTGCAGGCTACTCTGTGTGTGTGTGTGTGTGTGTGTGTGTGTGTGTGTGTGTGTGTAAGTCACTCAGTTGTTTCCAACTCTCTGTGAGCCCATGGACTGTAACTCTCCAGGCTCCTCTGTCTATGAAATTTTCCAGGCAGTAAAACTGGAGTGGGTATCCTAGCCCTTCTCCAGGGGGTATCTTCTCAACTTGTAGCCACGCATTCCGGGAAACAAACTCACTCAGAAGGACAATGCAGATAGTGGAGTGCAGTTTATTACACCGGTGGGCCCAAGGCAGTCTCCTCTTAGCCAAGGACCCCAACCAGCATCTGTGAAAATCTTATACCCCATGTGTACGTGTCTGAACCCACCACCCCAAATTCCTTGAGATTTGCATAAACCAAGGAAAATACAATCTCAATAACCCCATCATTCACGTGCTATGTGCTCATGTGCTCAAACAGTCAAACAATTAGCCAACAATCAATAAACCCAAGGTTACACTCGTAGATACAGAAAAGTTTATGGCCTGTCTGGAGGAAGGGGTGATTAGTGTATGGTTTCTCTTAGGTGATGAGTAACCTAGATACGATCTTCAAGGTTCCCCTGTCTGGAGGGGGTCTTATCCTTCCTTCTGTTGTTGTTTTCATGGCACTAAACACAGAGTTCAGAGTCCACTGGAAAGGTGGCCGAGCATGATCAGAGTGAACAGGCCTAAGATGGAGTCCAGGCCCTACGAATTCCTTCTTCAAACTCAGGAATTAAACTGGGGTCTCCTGCATTGCAGGTAGATTCTTTACCAGCTGAACTACCAAGGAAGCCTGTTAAATAAGACAGTAATGTGTATAGCTACACATTCTGTTACCAAAGAAGAAAGGGAGAAAAGGTAGTGAAGGACAGATAATAGTCTTCTATAATCAATATTGTTACTTGTAGAGAATAGAGTCCACTCTGGGTGGTTTAAACAGAAGGGACATTATTAGACAACATTAGATGGCTGGTGAATCTCTAGGTGGTCCAGAGAATCATGTTTAGTTGCTGAAAGTTTAGGACATTAGTAACCAGGGGAAACTGCCAGCTACATCACCAGGCTATAGTCATACCACTCTCAGTGCTGCCGCTTCCTGATACTATGACATTAGAAATAGAAATGGCAGTCACTGCCAGAGCTGCCCCAGAAGGACGAAATGCCTTCAGACTGCTTGCAAGAAGAGCGGATCTACCCATGGGCATATCTTCTGCCTCACATTTTTCATTTCCTCCTTTCTAGACTCATGTGGATGCATCTGTTTGAACTATATAGCTTCAGGGGAGTCAAAAATGTAGTCTTTAGCACTCCAGCATATAAGAAGGCACTCTAGAAGGGGATTGGAAAGTAGTGAACAAATACACATTCCATCATTTTGTATACTAGTTGTTCATACAACCTTTCCATACTTAACACCAATAGCAATGAAATGTTCCCACTTAATATAGCTCGCTTGTCCTTATAGGAAAAAAGTTTCTCACCTTGTCTGTGAAAGGGAATACTCAGTGTTTCATCAGGAACTTCATCAATCCCTGGGAAATGTTCATATCTTATCTGCACAGTCATAATATGATTTTCTGTAATCAAGAAAGAAAATGGATATAGCTAATACAATCCTTATTTCTGAAAATGGTCACAAGGCAATAGTTAACATTTATAACTTCTTTCATCTATTCTCTATTTTGTGTTTCATATGTCATAATATTTTTCGTTTCTTACAATCTTTTTTTTCCTTAAATCTATTACATTGGATATTAAGGATTACTATCTTCTGGATTCTTTTCGTTCAAAAATACCTGTCACAAAGGAGGCAAGAATATACAATGGAGTAAAGACAATCTCTTTAACAAGTGGTGCTGGGAAAACTGGTCAACCACTTGTAAAAGAATGAAACTAGATCACTTTCTAACACCACACACAAAAATAAACTCAAAGTGGATTAAAGATCTAAATGTAAGACCAGAAACTATAAAACTCCTAGAGGAGAACATAGGCAAAACACTCTCCGACATAAATCACAGCAGGATCCTCAATGATCCGCCTCCCAGAATACTGGAAATAAAAGCAAATATAAACAAATGGGATCTAATTAAAATTAAAAGCTTCTGCACAACAAAGGAAACTATAAGCAAGGTGAAAAGACAACCCTCTGAATGGGAGAAAATAATAGCAAATGAAGCAACTGACAAACAACTAATCTCAAAAATATACAAGCAACTTATACAGCTCAATTCCAGAAAAATAAACGACCCAATCAAAAAATGGGCCAAAGAACTAAATAGACATTTCTCCAAAGAAGACATACGGATGGCTAACAAACACATGAAAAGATGCTCAACGTCACTCATTATCAGAGAAATGCAAATCAAGACCACAATGAGATACCACTTCACACCAGTCAGAATGGCTGCGATCCAAAAGTCTGCAAGCAATAAATGCTGGAGAGGGTGTGGAGAAAAGGGAACCCTTTTACACTGTTGGTGGGAATGCAAACTAGTACAGCCACTATGGAGAACAGTGTGGAGATTCCTTAAGAAATTGCAAATAGAACTGCCTTATGACCCAGCAATCCCACTGCTGGGCATACACACCGAGGAAACCAGAATAGAAAGAGACACATGTACCCCAATGTTCATTGCAGCACTGTTTATAATAGCCAGGACATGGAAACAACCTAGATGTCCATCAGCGGATGAATGGATAAGAAAGCTGTGGTATATATACACAATGGAGTATTACTCAGCCATTAAAAAGAATACATTTGAATCAGTTCTAATAAGATGGATGAAACTGGAACCAATTATACAGAGTGAAGTAAGCCAGAAAGAAAAACACCAATACAGTATACTAACACATATATATGGAATTTAGAAAGATGGTAATGAGGACCCTGTATGCAAGACAGCAAAAGAGATACAGATGTGTAGAGCGGACTTATGGACTCTGAGGGAGAAGGAGAGGGAGAGGGAGAGGGAGGGATGATTTGGGAGAATAGCATTGAAATATGTATACTATCATGTAAGAAATGAATTGCCAGTCTATGTTCAATGCAGGATGCAGGATGCTTGGGGCTGGTGTATGGGGATGATCTGGAGGGAAGATGTGGGGTGGGAGGTGGGAGGGGGGTTCATGTTTGGGAGTTCGTGTAAAAAAATAAATAAATACAAAAAATAAAAAATAAAAAAATAAAATAAATAAATAAAAATAAAAAATAAAAAGAGAAAAAAAAAAATACCTGTCACAGATTTTTCTATCTTATTTTAAACCATCGCTTTAAAAAATAATAATAATATGCCTTGGTAAATTATACTGTTGGATTTTTAACTGTTCTGAGAGTCTGGGCCTTTTACTTTTGAATTTAATGCAATTGCATTTATTGTATTTACATTTAAATTAGGATTTGCTTCTGTCATTTTTAAAATTAATTTCCATCATAGTTTATTATAGGATATTGAATATAGTTTCCTATGCTATACAATACAATTTTATTATTTACTGTCATATTATTTTGTGTTTTGTTTATTTATAGCTCTGAGCAGGAGCTTTAAGAGGCATCTTATGTTTCCACCAACTTTCTTGTTCTTCCACTCTGCTGCAAGACTTGTTGTTCAGTTATTCAATCATGTCCAACTCTGCAACCCCTTTGACTGCAGCACACCAGGCTTCCCTGCCCTTCAGCATCTCCCGGAGCTTGCTTAAACTCATGTCCATTGAGTCAGTGATACCATCCCATCATCACATCCTCTGTCATCCCCTTTTCCTCCTGCCTTCACTCTTTCCCAACATCAGGGTCTTTTCCAATGAGCTGGCATTTGAATGGTGGCCAAAGTGTTGAAGGTTCAGCTTCAGCATCAGTCCTTCCAATAAATATTCAGGGCTGATTTCCTTTAGGATGGACTGGTTGGATCTCCTCGCTGTCCACGGGATTCTCAAGAGTCTTCTCCAACACCACAGTTCAAAAGCATCAATTCTTTGGTGCTCAGCTTTCCTTTTGGTCCAACTCTGACATCCATACATGACTATTGGAAAAACCATAGCTCTGACTATCCAGACCTTTGTTGGCAAAGTAATGTCTTTGCTTTTTAGTACACTGTCTAGGTTTGTCATAGCTTTTCTTTCAAGGAGCAAGCATCTTTTAATTTCATCATTTAAAGTCACCATCTGGAGTGATTTTGGAACCCAAGAAAATAAAGTCAGTCACTGCTTCCATTGTTTCCCCGTGTATTTGCCATGAAGGTATGGGACCGAATGCCATGATCTTTGTTTTTTGAGTGTTGAGTTTTAAGCCAGCTTTTTCCCTCTCCTCTTTCACCTTCATCAAGAGGCTCTTCAGTTCCTCTTCACTTTTCTGCCATAACGGTGGTGTCATCTGCATATTTGAGGTTGTTGATATTTTTCCTGGTGATCTTGATTCCAACTTGTGATTCATCCAGCCTGGCATTTTGCATGAAGTAGTCTGCATAAAAGTTGAATAAGCAGAGTGATAATATTCAGCCTTGATGTACTCCTTTCCCAATTTGGAATCAGTCCATTGTTCCATGTCTGGTTCTAACTATTGTTTCTTTCTTTTTTTTTTCTAACTATTGTTTCTTGCCTGCATACAGATTTCTCAGGAGGCAGGTAAGGTGGTCTGGTATTCCCATCTCTTTCAGAATTTTCTGCAGTTTATTATGACCCACAAAGTCAAAGACTTTAGCATAGTCAATGAAGCAGAATTAGATGTTTTTCTGGAATTCCCTTGCTTTTTCTATGATCCATTGGATTTTGACAATTTAATCTCTGATTTCTCTGCCTTTACTAAATCCAGCTTGTACATCTGGAAGTTCTTGGTTCACATACTGTTGAAGCCTAGCTTGGAGAATTTTGAGCATGACCTTGCTAGCATGTGAAATGAGTGCAACTGTGTGTTAGTTTGAACATTCTTGGCATTGCTTGTCTTTGGGATTGGATTGAAAATTGATCCTATGGCCACTGCTGAGTTTTCCAAATTTGCTGGCATATTGAGAGCAGCACTTTCACAGCATCATCTTTTAGGATTTGAAATAGCTCAACTGGAATTCCATCACCTCCACTAGCTTTGTTTGTAGTGATGCTTCCTAAGGCCCACTTGATTTCACACTTGCAGAATGTCTGCTCTAGGTGAGTGATCACACCATCATGGTTATCTGGGTTGTTAAGAGCTCTTTTGTTTAGTTCTTCTGTGTATTCTTGCCAGCTCTTCTTACTATCTTCTGCTTCTGTTAGGTCCATACTGTTTCTGTCCTTTATTGTGCCCATCTTTGCATGAAATGTTCCCTTAGTATCTGTAATTTGCTTGAAGAAAACTCTAGTCTTTCCCATGCTATTGTTTTCCTCTATTTGCATTGTTCACTTAGGAAGGTTTTCTCATCTCTCCTTGCTATTCTTTGTACTCTGATTCAGATGGACACATCTTTCCTTTTCTCCTTTTACTTTTGCTTGTCTTCTTTTCTTAGCTATTTGTAAGAGCTCCTCAGACAACCATTTTGCCTTTTTTGCATTTCTTTTTCTTGGAGATGGTTTTGATCACTGCCTCCTGTACAATGTTACCAACTTCTGTCCATGTTTCTTCAGGCCCTCTGTCTATCAGATCTAATCCCTTGAATCTATTTGTCCCTTTCACTATATAATCATAAGGGATTTGACTTAGGTCATACCTGAATGGCCTAGTGGTTTTCCTTACTTTCTTCAATTTAAATCTGAATTTGGCAATAAGGAGTTCATGATCTGAGCCAAAATCAGCTCCCTGTCTTGTTTTTGCTAACTGTATAGAACTTCTTCATCTTCAAATGCAAAGAATCTGATCAATCTGATTTTTGTACTGACCATCAAGTGATGTCCGTGTGTAGAGTCATTGTCTCTTGTGTTGTTGGAAGAAGATGTTTGCTATGACTAGTGTGTTCTCTTGGCAAAACTCTGTTAGCCTTTGCCCTTCTTAATTTTGTACTCCAAGGCCAAACTCGTCTGTTATGCCAAGTATCTCTTGACTTCTCACTTTTGCAGTCCAGTCCCCTATGATGAAAAGGACATTTTTTTTTTTTTTTTGGTGTTACTTCTAGAAGGTCTTGTAGGTCTTCATAGAACCATCCAGCTTGAGCTTCTTCAGCATTAGTGGTTGGGGCATAGACTTGGATTACTTGAATGGTTTACCTTGGAAATGAACTGAGATCATTCTGTTGATTTTGAGATTGCACCGAAATACTGCATTTCGGACTCTTTTGTTGACTAGAAGGTCTACTCCATTTCTTCTGAGGAATTCTTGCCCACAGTGGTAGATACAATGGTCATCTGAATTAAATTCTCCCATTCTCGTTCATTTTAGTTCACTGAGCCCTAAAATGTCGATATTCACTCTTGCCATCTCCTGTTTGACCACTTCCAATTTACCTTGATTCACGGACCAATGTTCATAGGAACATTCCAGGTTCCTATGTGATATTTCTTCACAGCATCGGACTTTACTTTCACCACCAGACACATCCACAACTGAGCGTTGTTTCTGCTTTGGCTCAGCCTTTTCATTCCTTCTGGAGCTATTTCTCTGCTCTTCTCTAGTGGCATATTGGACACCTACTGACCTGGGGACGGGGGCTCTGGCAGCAGCGGTCCTGGGAGGTGCAGTGTGGCATAAGTCCTCTTAGAGGAGGTTGCCATTAGCCCACCATAGAGCCACTGAGCAGGTGACCCACAAACTAGAGAACAATTATGCCAGAGAAGTCCTTGCCCTGTTGCAAAAGTTATAGGGCCCACAACAGACTTCCCAACCTGGGGTCCAACAAAGGGACTGAGAGACCCCAGAGAATCTGACTTTGAAGGCCAGTGGGATTTGATTACAGACCTCCCACAGGACTGGGGAAACAGACTCTTGGGGGTCAAAAACAAACCTTGTGTGCACCAGGACCCAGGAGGAAGGAGCAGTGACCTCACGAGAGATGGAGACAGACTCGCGGAAGAGTGCTCAGGAGTCTCCTGGCTCAGGAGTCTCCTGCGGAGGCATGGACCAACAGTGGTCTGAGCAGGGTTAGGGACACGGACTGCAGCAGTCTTGGGAGTCGAGGCATGCTGGCATAAGTCCTTTTGGAGGAGGTCACCATTACTCTAGGGAACACAGCCCTACCCATCAGCAGGGTAAAGATTTACTGAGCATGGCCTCTCCCACCAGAGCAAGACCCAGTTTTTCCCATAGCCAGTCCCTCCCATCAGGAAGCTTCCACAAGCCTCTTATCCTCATCCATCAGAGAGCAAACAGAATGAAAACCACAATCACAGAAAAACTAAGCAAACTGATCACATGGATCTCAGCCTTGTCTAACTCAATGAAACTATGAGCCATACTGTGTAGGGCCACCCAAGATGGACAGGTCATGGCAGTGAGTTCTGACAAAACATGGTCCACTGAAGAAGGGAATGGCAAACCACTTCAGCATTCTTGCCTTGAGATTCCCATGAACAGTATGAAAAGGCTGCAAGACTAGTGTGACCCAAATAGGGGCTGTTCTTACAGCCCAGCCTATGCCTTAGAGTGAAACACATAGAACCATAGAAGCTGACTTGCAATCACCAACATATAATAAACAATAAAATACTTGTTGGTTGTTGTAAACCATGTGTTGGCAAACTACAATCCATGGGCCAAATCCAGTCTATTGTCTCTGTAAGGCTTAGATTTTTTCTTCATTTTTGGAAGATTTAAAAGTAATCAAAACATGTATATGTGGTCAATTCATTTATGACAAAGGAGCCAAGAATATAAACTGGAGAAAAGACTGTCTCTTTAATAAATGGTGTTGGAAAAACTGGACAGTCACGTGCAAATAAATGAAAATAGACCACTATCTTATACCATACACAAAAATCAGCTCAAAATGGATTAAAGACTTGAATGTAAGACCTGACATCATAAAATTCCTAGAAGAAAACTCTTCGGCAGGAAGCTCCTTGACATAGGTCTTGGTGATGATTTTTTGGATTTGACACCAAAAGCAAAGGCCACAAAAGCAAAAATCAACAAATGGGACCACATCAAACCAAAAATTTCTGCATAGTAGAGGAAACAATTAACAAAATGAAAAGGCAACCTACTGAATGGGAGAAAATATTTGCATATCATTAAAGAAGTCATACAACTGAATAGCAAAAAAATGAACACTCTGATTTTAAAATGGGCAGAGGATCTGAATATACATTTTTAAAAAGAAGACACACAAATGGCCAACAGTATATGAAAAGGTGCTAAGCATTACTATCATCAGGGAAATGCAAATCAAAACTTATATCTGTTAGAATGGCTGTTCTCAAAAAGACAAGAGATGAGTTTGGGTGAGGAGGTAGAGAAAAGGGAGCCACTGTATGCTGTTAATGGGAATGTAAATTGGTCTACCCACTATGGAAAACTATAGAAGCTCCTCAAAAATTTAAAAATAGTACTACCATATGATCCAGTATCTGAAGGAAACAGAAACACTAGACAAAAGACACATGCGCCCTCATGTCCATTGCTGCACTATTCACAATAGTCAAGGCGTGGAAGCAAACTAAAGGCTCATCTATGGATGAATGAATAGAAGAAAATGTAGGGACTTCTCTGGTGGCCCAGTGGTCAAGAGTCTTCCTGGCAATGCAGGGAACACGTGTTCCATCCCTGGTCTGGGCAGATTCCATATGCCACAGGGCAAGCCCATGGGCCACATCTACTGAGCCTGTGTTCCAGAGCCTGTGCTCCTCACGAGAGAAACTACCGCAATGAGAAGCCTGCGACCCACAACAATGAGTGGCCCCCACTCTCTGCAACGAGAGAAAGCCAAAATAAGTAAATAAAATAAAAAGAAGTATTCAACTTTAAGGGTTTCCCAGGTGGCACAGTGGTAAAGAATGCAGGAGACATAGGTTCGATGCCTGGGTCGGGAAGACCTCTGGAGTAAGAAATGGCAACCTGTTCCAGTATTCTTGCCTGGAAAACTCCATGGCAAGAGAAGCCTGACAGGCTACAGTCCATGGGGTCACAAAGAGTTGAACAGGACTGAGCAACTAAGCACACACGGATACATTTCACTTAAAAAAGGAGAAAAAAGAAAACATGGTATAGGTATACAATGGAATATTATTTGGTCCCCAAAAGAATAAAACTTTGTCATTTGCAACAATATGGATGACCCTGAGGGCATCATCATGCTAACTGAAATAGGTGAGAGGATATGTACATACTGTATAATCTCACTTATATGTGGAATCTAAACTGAACTGAACTGAAGTCGCTCAGTCGTGTCCAACTCTTTGCGACCCCATAGACTGTAGCCTACCAGTGTCAGGAAGATCCCCTGGAGAAGGAAATGGCAACCCACTCCAGTATTCTTGCCTAGAGAATCCCACGGAAAGAGGAGCCTGGCAGGCTATAGTCCACAGGATCGCAAGAGTTGGACACGACTTAGCGACTCAACTACCACCACCACTACCCCAGAAGTCCAAACTTCCAATTATAAAATAAATATAAAATAAATGTGATGACAGTATGATGACTATAGTGAACAATACTGCGTTGTACATTTGAAAGTGGCTAAGAAAGTAGATCTTAAACATTCTCATCACAAGGGAAAAAATTTGTCTAGCTATGCACAGTGATGGATACTAACTAGGCTTATTGGGGTGATCCTTTCACAGTATAGACAAATATCAAATCATTATGTTGTATACTCTAACATAATATTGTATGTCAATTGTAACATAATATTATATGTCAATTGTATCTCAAAAAAGTAATCAAAAGAAGAATAATATTTTGGGACATGTAAAAGCTACATGAAGTTCAAACTTTAGTGTTCATATAATATTGTCAGAACACGGTCACACTCATCCATCTACATATGTTTCTGGCTGCTTAAACGCCACAAGGGCAGAACTGAGGAGCCGCAACTGAGACCCTATGTCCCACAAAGTCCAAAACATTGATTGTCCAGCCCTTCATACAAAAAATTTTCCAGCCTCTGTTGTAAGCTACAGAGATATTGAAGTTGGTTGTAACCTCAGCAAAAATGACTAATATAGTCAAATAGAGTTTAAGGGGAGAGAGGGGACTAGCTCTGGAGAAGGGACTGCCAGGCACCACTGAACTACTCTGGACCATTCCTATGTGCTGTCGCGGTGGACACGCAGCCCTTCTAAGCTTTTACCTTGCCGCTCTTCCAGAGAAGCAGCACTGGCATGAAGCGCCAGTAATTCCTTAGTAAGTTCTTAGCCTGTAATTCCTTAGCCTTGGGTTTTTTGGAAGACAGACTGGCAGAGAGAATACCCTCCTGCTGTACTCAGCCCACACGACCATCTCTATTCTCCCAGCAGGACGTAGCACTGCCGTGGCACTTGATATCAGTCTGTCTATAGCCTGGATTCTTGCTCTTTGCACTGCAGCCTACTCCTGTTAAAAATACCTTTATTTTTCTGGGCCCAACTCAAAGTTTACGGTCCTTCAGCTTACTTGGCAAAAGGATCAGAGCAACATCCACATGTGCTATATGTTGCCTCCAAAATTCATACTCGTACAAGTGAGCCTCAGCCCCTTCTCCTTCCCCTTCTCCTTCCCTTCCCATCTTCTCTCTTATCCTCCCTCCCCTTCCTTTTATTTATTCTCCTTTTTTTCTCTATTTAAAAGCACATTTATGTTTGGAAGTTTACCCGTGACGGATTCATGTCAGTGTATGCCAAAACCAATACAGTACTGTAAAGTAAAATAAAGTTAAAAAAAAAAAAAAGTCAGTTGGCAGAATGGGAAATCTATATTCTCAGATGTGGTTGGTTGAAGAAGAAAGTTATATAGTTCAACAAATGGCAATTTGACAATAAAGTAACCTACTCCCTATAAAATCTGGGACATTATGTGAAATGAAATATAGTGCTATTGACTATTGCCTCAGTTTTCAAGTGGAAGTAGATGGAATGACCTTATCATCTCCATGAGGAATAGGGTGAGGATAGGAAATGTAAGTCTGTTGGTCAGGTGGGACTAAGACGTTGAAGTATAAGTGCATGCTTTTGTAGTAATTATTCTATTCCCCACGTGTACAAAACAATTATGTGGGAACACATTATTTTGCTTTTGTTTATAGTTGCTAACCAAATATTTGAATGAAAAGTCCTGGTTTTCATTAACTTGTAAAAACACAACACTATATTTTATATAGTTGAATTTTTGAACCCAATTATACTGCTAGGAGCTCATTGTCTTTAAAAATAAAATGATACGTGTATTTATAAAAAAAAAATAAAAGCACATTTATTACCTGAATTTCAAGTTCAGTAGGAATAAAGAAAACTATTTACATTTGTTACTTGTTAACATATTTGCTGTTTTTTTAATTTAATTTAATTTTATTTTTTAGAGCTTCCATTTTACTTTATTTTACTTTACAGTACTCTACTGGTTTTGGCATACATTGACATGAATCTGCCACGGGTGTACACGAACTCCCAAACTATTTGCTGTTTTTTAAATTTATTTTTAATTGGAGTATAATTGCTCTATAGTGTGTGTTAGTTTCTGCTGTACACAATGTGAATCAGCTATATGTATGTGTATATCCCCTTCCTCTTGAGCGTCCCTTCCATTTCTTCTTCATTGCAGCAGAGTTGGCATACAATATTACAAGCGTGCTTCATAACTGTCAGTTGGAAAGTGCAGCAACTTGCTTTTACTTGAAGGAGCTCTCTATCCTTCCCTGACTTAGGCCATTGGAAGCTAGAAAGTTCCCCAAGATGGCAGGCCCCTGAGTCATCACGGGCGTTTACCTTGTATCCTCTTGCCTGTCTGTGTTTGGCTAATGTATCTGGATACTTGTTCTTTCTCTTCACCGGGTCCTACTGCTACAATGCCATCACTGATATAGCAGACATCTCGTGTGACTGTATTACTCAGTACAACTAACTAGTTGTAGGAAAACCTCAGTGGAGGGCTAGCCAGAACTCCAAACAGGAATGGTGATGCCTGTGAGTTGGGCTTCAGGATCCAGAGCTACAAGAGGTCGTTCCACCCAATAGAGCTACAGAGAGTCAAAGATGATTTCCAAACCAAATCCTTGGAGCCAACCCAAAGTTAAGCCAAGGAAACCAAGTTCAAATGGTGGAAATGGTATAAAAAAGGGTTTTGGAACAGATTAGGAACAAGGTAAGGCATGAGCCTTCAAGTATGAATAGTATCTTGGTTGAATGTAGAACTTTGAGATTACTCCTCTTACCAAGGCCTGTAATGTTACATTGTCTTCTAGATTCCAATTTTGCTAATGAGTTGTTTGATGCCAGTTCAGTTCCCTTTTCTTTTTTTTTTTCTATTTGCTTCTGCCAAATGTCTCATCCTTTAGTGCCGACCTTTTTCTTCATTAATGTCTTCACTTATGTGTCTATACTTTTTCAGTTGCCTCCACTTTGCTGCTGTGTGTTGTATGCATCTTGCCAATCATTTCTTAGTCATGTTTCCTGTCTCATTTCACACACTTCTTCTTACATATAGTATTCTTATTGATGAACTGTTTGTCTTTTTATAAATCTAGTGATTTTAAAACAACAACAGTGTAGAAGTCACTGGTCCAGGGTCTTGCACTGACAGGCTATCTCAGATAGATCTGGCAGCCTTACTTAGTCTTACAGGTTAGTCCTTCCTTAAGCCATGCTGCTTTCCTGCATTTTATTTATACAGAGGTCATCTAGAAAATATTGTTTTATCATCATTTTAGAGCATACTGTTTTATTTTTTTTTATAAGAAAGCTATTTTTTTCTATCTAGAAGCTTGTAAATTTTTCTTTGATCCTTGGAGTTCAAAAATCTCACCAGGATTGGGCTAGATGTGGCGCCTTTTTCATTTGCCTCTTTCCACTCTCTCCCTCAGTCATTCAAATTCAAGTCTGACAAGCCAATTTCTGCGTCAGCAGCACTCCCCCACCCAATAAGTCTATCCTAGTTCTCTAACCTTATCACCATCTGAAAGTTATGTTACATATGTTTTATTATTGTCTATCCTCCCAAATTAAAATGTATGGTTCATGCCTTGTCTACCTTGATTACTATTGTATTCTTAGCCTATAGGGCAAGTCTTAGGAAGTGTTTGTTGAAAAAATGCGTGCTAGTGGAATAGTATGTGTGTTTCTCTACAGTGGGCTTAGGGCAAACATTTGGCAAGCTGGGATCTCTGTCTTGAGTTATGTGGACGTGTCCTTTTTGTTTGCTGGAGCCCAGCATGGCAGCTTCCCCCAGGCTGCCTGCATCTGAGCAATACAATGGGCAGCAAGTAGGCCTGAGGATCATTGCCCCAGCTGCCTCCCGGGGGGAGATTCTGTCTTCCAACTTTGCATCCTTTGACCTCTCCCGAGCTCTGCTTCATTTTACAAATTCTTCGCAGGAACTCAGGTTCTTGGATGTACCTGAGATCTCCTCCAGACTCCAACAGTTGGTCAGTTACTGAGTGGTTCAGCTGTCCCAGCAGAGAGTTGAGGGTGGAGGAGAACGTATACGTTCTGATTTGTCTTCTTCAGTGGAAGAGAATGAGTTCGAGGCAGCAATACACAGAGCCTATTTTATCTATGCCATAGATGGCAATGAGCAACTATTACTGAGGCTCCACTGATAGTTACAGCAGCTTTGAGTCATAGGTGTTTTATTACACTCTCAAATTAAGGGAGGGTTGTTTCAACAAAAACCTGGCTTAGATAAGGAACTAACATGAATGTGAACATCAGCTGTTCTGTGTTTCTTGGTGCAAAATAGGTTGAAAATCTCTGTCCTAGAGCCCCAAATCCAAACTCCTCCCAGTGAGTGGCAGGACCTTTGCCTCCTCTCCCCCAGCCTGTGGAGCAACCTCACTTACACCCCCCAAACATAACGTGCTTCCTCTGTTCTCTGAACATACTTTCTTTCCTCCATCTGAATTTTACTACTCACCACCTCCATTTCCCTGGAACAGTCCTATTTTCCTTTAAGACTCAGTTGAGACATCGCCTGTCCTGTGCAGCTCTCTGATACCTCTAGAGGTAAGTGCTCCTTCTTCTCTGCGTCTCTGTGGCTCTAAACAAACACCTCCATTAGTATCCTTATGAAAATTTTTCCTAACTTTTCCTTGATCTGTTTCTTTCAACTACTGAGGGCAGGCATTTCATCTTATTTTACTACATAATCTCCATGTACACGCCCTGTATCATATACACTGCTGATGTCAATCAATGCCTGCTCAGGAGACAGAAAACACAACGTAAGTTTAGTATAAAGAATTGTCAGCTGGGAATTCCCTGGTGGTCCAGTGGTTAGGACTTAGTGCTTCTTCCACTGCAGGGGCACAAGTTCAGTCCCTGGTTGGAGAACTAAGGTCCTGCAAGCCACATGGCCAAAAATAAGAATTATTAACTACTAAATGATACAGATAGGTAGGTAGATACATAATATAAATAGATAAATAGATAGATATATTATAAGGATTATGTGACTGTGGAGGCAGGCAAGTCCATATCTGCAGCATGGGCCAAAAGGCTCGAGACCCAGGAGAGTCAGTGCTTTAATTCCAATCCAAAGGCAGTCTGTTGGTGAGTTCCCTGTTACTCATGGAAGCCAGTCTTTTTGTTCTATTCAGGCCTTCAGCTGACTGGATGAGGCCCACCCACATTATGGAGGGCAATCTGTCTTACCCAAGGTTCACCAATTTAAATGTTCAGTTTAGTCACTAAGTCGTGTCCGATTCTTTGCAACCCCACGGACTGCAGCACACACCAGGCTTCCCTGTCCTTAACCATCTCCCAGAGTTTGCACAAACTCATGTCCATTGAGTCAGTGATGCCATCCAACCATCTCATCCTCTGTTGTCCCCTTCTCCTTCTTCCTTCAGTCTTTCCCAGTATCAGGGTCTTTTCCAATAAGTAGGCTCTTTGCATCAAGTGGCCAAAGTATTGGAGCTTCAGCTTCAGCATGTCCTTCCAGTGAATATTCAGGCTTGATTTCTTTTAGGATGGACTGGTTGGATCTCCTTGCAGTCCAAAGGACTCCCAAGAGTCTTCTCCAACACCACAGTCCAGAAGCATCAGTTCTTTGGCACTCAGCTTTCTTTATAGTCCAACTCTCACATCCATACATGACTACTGGAAAAACCATAGCTTTGACTAGACAGACCTTTGTTGGGAGAGTAATGTCTCTGCTTTTTAACATGCTGTCTAGGTTGGTCATAACTTTAACAAAAGTAGTTTGTTACCAGCTCTTTAACAAAAGTAATTATCCTCTTCTCAGAATTAAGGCTTCCCTTGTGGCTCAGATGGTAAAGAATCTACCTGCAATGTGAGAGACCTGGGTTCAGTCCCTGGGTGGGGAAGATCCCCTGGAGAAGGGAATGGCAACCCACTCCAGTATTCTTGCCTGGAGAATCCCATGGACAGACGAGCCTCACTTGGTGTGCTTGGAGCTTTCATGGTGGCTCAGTGGTAAAGAATCTGCCTGCCAGAGCAGATGGCACGGGTTCAATCCCTGGGTCAGGAAGATGCCCTGGAGAAGGAAATGGCAACCCACTGTAGTATTCTTGCCTGGGAAATCCCATGGACAGAAGAAGCCTGGAATGCTACATACAGTCCACATCATTGCAAAGAGTTGGACACAACTTAGCAGCTAAACAACAGCAGCACTTCTGTATGCTTATTATTCCAGTGATTATAAATTCAGTCCCATGCCGCAGCTCAAACACATTATCACAACAGAGTATTTTCCAATTTTTGAATTAATTTTCATGAAACCATTTATTCAGGAAGATGCCCTGGAGAAGGAAATGGCAACCCACTCCAGTATTCTTGCCTGGGAAATCCCATGGACAAAAGAAGCCTGGAATGCTACATACAGTCCACATCATTGCAAAGAGTTGGACACAACTTAGCTAAACAACAGCAGCAATTCTGTATGCTTATTATTCCAGTGATCATAAATTCAGTCCCATGCCGCAGCTCAAACACATTATTACAACAGACTATTTTCCAATTTTTGAATTAATTTTCATGAAACCATTTACAAGGGGAATAAAAATTAAATCTTACTTCATTTCATGTAACATATTGCTTTAGACCCAGTGGTTAGAACTCTACACTTTCACTGCCTAGGACCTGGGGCTTAATCCCTGATCAGGGAACAAAGATCCCACAAGCCACACAGTGCAGCCATTAATAATAATAAAGTAAAAATAATGTGTTGCTTTATCCAAAGTAATTTCTCAAAGTTTTTCATTAATGTAATATTAAACTAGCATTTCCATAATTTATTCTATCTCCCTATACTATTAGCTACAAAATGTTACCCCAAGAAGGGAAAGTCCTGATTTACTGAGATCAGCGCTAGACCCAGATTTGCTCAGTGAACTTTTCTCAGTGTTGTTTTTTTCATTAATGTAATATTAAACTAGCATTTCCATAATTTATTCTATCTCCCTATACTATTAGCTACAAAATGTTACCCCAAGAAGGGAAAGTCCTGGTTTACTGAGATCAGTGCTAGACCCAGATTTGCTCAGTGAACTTTTCTCAGTGTTGTTGAAGACTCCCCCAGAAGGATTGCTTGGTAGTAAGCACATTCCTCTAGGATGCAGGAGCGGGGCTGGCCAAGCTCCGAAGGCAGAGGCAATATTGTCTTGGCGCTCCCCCAGCTGTCCAGGAGGGCCTACTGTGGGGACTGCTCTTGCCCCCCACCCTCCGCAAGTTGCTCACAGACACAACCCACTCTTAAGCCTGAGAACTAGCCCTGGGGCTCATCAGGTGGTGCTGAGACAAAAATGTTCTGTAAGATCCACTCAGCACCCATGATTCCAGACTGATTGGTTCCAGAAATTTGAGGGAGTTGATGCTTTTGGGGGGTACACTTTGTCTAGTGAGATACAGAAAGCAGCAGATACATTCTTCTCCCTTCCTCCCCACCATGGACAGTTAGGGGATGTGCTAGTTTCATACAGCCTTGCTGATGACATCCCCAGAGACCAATCACCTGTTCTTGGTATGAAGCTATGGCCAGCACAGTAATGCATGTATGTGAAGTGAAGTGAAAGTCACTCAGTTGTGTCCAACTTTGTGACCCTGTGGACTATAGCCCACAGTCCATGGAATTCTCCAGGCCAGAATACTGGAGTGGGTAGCCTTTCCCTTCTCCAGGGGATCTTTCCAACCCAGGGATAGAATCCAGGTCTCCCACATTGTAGACAGATTCTTTACCAGCTGAACTACAAAGGAAGCCCAAGAATACAGAGTGGGTAGCCTATCCCTTCTTCAGTGGATCTTCCCGACCCAGGAATTGAACCAGGGTTCTTTACCAACTGGATTCTTTACCAACTGAGCTATGAGGGAAGCCCCTATTTTACTGAATTCCTTCCCTGCTGTACTCTCCTTTTTCCCTCATTCCTGCTTCCCTGGGACTGCACCATTCCCTAAAGAGTTAACCCATAAGCTTTTGTCTCAGGCTCACACCACCCTTATGGCAGAAAGTGAAGAGGAACTAAAAAGCCTCTTGATGAAAGTGAAAGAGGAGAGT
>SJYX01022317.1:195964-263710 GCA_006410675.1 Oreotragus oreotragus | reverse complement strand
TGAAAGAATTTTACAGTGAATACCCATATAGACACCACATAGACCCTTCCATTAATATTTTACTAGATTTGCTTTATTTTATATCTATCTATCTCACCATTCATTCATTCATTTTGCATTTTGATGCGTTCCTAAGCAAACTGCAAACATCAGTACACTTCCCCTGAAAAAATCAGTATCAGTTCAGTTCAATCACTCAGTCGTGTCCTACTCTTTGCGACCCCATGAATCGCAGCACGCCAGGCCTCCCTGTCCATCACCAACTCCTGGAGCTCACTCAGATTCATCCCTGCTAGCATCAGAGTCTTTTCCAATGAGTCAACTCTTTACATGAGGTGGCCAAAGTACTGGAGTTTCAGCTTTAGCATCATTCCTTCCAAAGAAATCCCAGGGCTGATCTCCTTCAGAATGGACTGGTTGGATCTCCTTGCAGTCCAAGGGACTCTCAAGAGTCTTCTCCAAAACCACAGTTCGAAAGCATCAATTCTTCACAGTATCATTAATTAGAGTGTAGTGTTTATACTTCATTTTTTGTTCTAGGTAAAACATACATACAATGGAATACACAAATCTTAAGCCTGCTTTGGCTGATTTTTAAAAATTCATACACTTGTGTAATCAAAACACATATAAAGACATAAAACATTGTCATCACTGTAGTAGATTCCCTCATGTTTTTCTCCAGGTCAATTCCTGCCCTTAACGGCCCATTGCGATCATTGTTCTAATTTTATTCCATCAAAGTTTATTCTTACCTGTTCTAAATTCTCATATAAATGGAAGTATAAAATATGTGTTTTTTGTGTAATAGTTATTTCACTAGGTGTAATGATTTGGGGATTCACCCTTATTTATTACAATCACTGAGTACTACATGTATGAATACATGTATTTATGTATCTGTTCTCTTGTTGATGGACCCCTGGCCTGTTTCCAGGTTTTTGGCCGTGATGAATAGAGCTGCTATACACATTCCTGTAGAAGTCTTTTTATGCACATAAATTTTTATTTCTCTTGAGTAAAAATCAAGGAGTGGGATTGCTGGTTTATAGGATAGAAATTTGTTAAGTTTTATTTAAAAAAAAACCTGCCATACTTTTTTCCCAAAGTGGCTATACCACTTTACACCAAAAACAAAGTATGTGAGAACTGGTTACTGCACATCCATGCCAACATTTGGTGTTGTCAGTCTTACTCATGTTAGACATTCTGGTGGGTGTGTAGTGATATAGCATTGTGGTGATCTCATTCTGTTTAAGGGCTACACAGTATTTCATGATATAACATACGTTTCTTGACTATTACTTATCAACAGACATTAGAGTTGTTTTCTTTGTTGGGCTAAACTACATTTCCCAGAATTGCTTTTCCTGTATGCTTCCTTTAGAGTGGACTGCAAGTGAGACTTGAGGGACAGAAGGAAAGCAGCAGGCATTTTGTAGTTCATACACGTTGTTGGTGATTTGCTAATTAATCTCCTTGGAAGTGAAGTAGCAGCTGAAACTGCAACTTCTCTACCTTCACCTGGATCCTCTTTCAACTCCTCCCACTCCTGGGCCAGTTGCACGTATTTTGCTCTGTAACAAAGGCTCTAGCTCCTGCAGGATGCTCGCATCAGCAAGACTGGAAGCAATGAAAACCGACAGGGGTTCCACTTGATCCTTGCGGAATGCTAGCTCTTGCTTGTGGGCCGAGTCTGTTCCTGATCTCAACTCACCTCCATATTCCCTTTCACATTGCCTGCCTGCATCCTATAAAATAGATTCCCTAGAAGTAGAATTGTTAAATCAAACTTCAGCCTATTTAAAGTTTTGACATAGTGACAAATTGCCCTTCAAGACTCCACCAATTGTATTCTTACAAATGGTGTATCAGGGTGCTCATTTTCCTGAAAAACAAACTGGATTATTATTATGAATCATTTTAATTGTTGTCAATTTGATTGATTAAAAATAACAACTGTCTATTGTTTAAAGCTGCAGCTCTGCTGATCAATGAGACTGAACTTCTTTTCATATGATATTGGGTATTATCTTCTATAAATTCCTGTCTTTTTTCTGTTGAGATATATGGGCTTTCTTTCATGGAGTTCTTTATGTATTATTGATATTAATCCTTTCTCTGTTATATGTTTGGCAAATACATGATTCTAATCTTCCTTACCTTTTAACTTTACTTGTAACGTCATTCACTTTACAAAAAATTTTTATGTGGTATCTTTTACTTTTATCATCTCTGAGTTTTCTGTTCTTAGGTAAGATTTTCTCACATAAAGATTATAAAACATCATCTTTTGCATGCTGTGTGCCAAGTCGCTTCAGCCATGACTTATTCTTTGCCATCCCATGGGGTGTAGCTCACCAGGCTCCTCTGTCCCTGGGGTTTTCCAGGTAAGAATATTGGAGTGGGTTACCATGCCCTCCTCCAGGAGACTTTCCCAAGCCAGGGACTGAACCCGATGAAAAGTAGTTGCTACCAGCCCTGAATGACACCAGGATTCTTGGCCTTAGGAGGAGAGGAATTCAATCTGGGGCCAGGGATGAGGCTTGATCGTGCAGAGTTTTTTTGTGATAAAGTTTTATTAAAGTATAAAAGAGACAGAAAAAGCTTCTGACATAGACATCAGAAGGGGGCAGAAAGAGTGCGCTCTTACTAGTTTTTAGCAAGCTATATACGGAGAAGGCAATGGCGACACACTCCAGTACTCTTGCCTGGAAAATCCTATGGGTGGAGGAGCCTGATAGGCTGCAGTCCATGGGTTCGCTAAGAGTTGGACACGAATGAGCGACTTCACTTTCACTCCTCACTTTCATGCATTGGAGAAGGACATGGCAACCCACTTCAGTGCTCTTGCCTGGAGAATCCCAGGGACGGAGGAGCCTGGTGGGCTGCCGTCTATGGGGTCGCACAGAGTCGGACACGACTGAAGCGACTTAGCAGCAGCGGCAGCATATACCTATTAATTCAGTTCAGTGGCTCAGTCGTGTCCGACTCTTTGCGACCCCATGAACTGCAGCACGCCAGGCCTCCCTGTCCATCACCAACTCCAGGAGTCCACCCAAACCCATGTCCACTGAGTCAGTGATGCCATCCAACCATCTCATCCTCTGCCGTCCCCTTCTCTTCCTGCCCTCAATCTTTCCCAGCATCAGGGTCTTTTCATATTAATAAGCTGCTAATTAGAGAAAGGAAATGTCTCAAAACTCAGAGAGTGGTACCAGGCCCCTTACCCACAACATGCATTTTGAGATAGCATTGGCACAAGGTGAGTCATCCTGGGTCATAAAACAATTGGCATGAATCTTGAAGGAAGGCAAATTTCCAAGTAAATACATAGTTCTATTAACATAGATTAAGAGAACATTTCCATGAGTAAAACATACTGGTTTGTTGAGCCATTATCGGTTCTGAGTCTTAGGCAGAACCAACTTGAAGAAAGGCATATTTTAAGGTAAATACATAGTTCATTAATATAACTTAAGAAAAACATTTCCATAAGAAAAACGCATTGGTTAGCTCAAGGTTTGAGAAGGGTTAAGCTCAGGTGGAACCAGGTGTCGTCATGGCAACACAGAATTTCAAAAGAAACCTTTTAAATTTGTATAGAGGCGGGGGAAGAACAGGAAACACCTGAGGTTTGATTCCTCTGCTTGGGGACCCCCAGCCTTCCTGCCTGCTACCCTCTCACCAAGTCTCCTTTCTTCTGCATTTGCAGGCAGGTTCTTTATCACTAGTGCCACCTGGGAAGCCCCTTAATACTTCTATAACTTTGTCTTTCTATGTTTAAAATCCATCTAAATTTTGTTTTGATGTATAGGATCTACTTCTTCTTTCCAATACACCTATCCAGTTGTCCCAGTGGTGTGTATATAAATGTCCTTTTCTTACGGGGCTTCCACGGTGGCTCAGATGGTCTGTCTGCAATGCAGGAAACCCAGGTTCGATCCCTGGGTCAGGAAGATCCCCTAGAAAAGGAAATGGCAGCCCACTCCAGTACTCTTGCCTGGAAAATCCCATGGACGGAGGAGCCTGGTAGGCACAGTCCATGGGGTCGCAAAGAGTCGGACACGACTGAGCGACAACACTTTCACTTTTCCTTATGGGTTTAAAAAGTTGCTTTTATCAAATATTGAATTTATACATATTCAAGAGTCTTTTTCTGGATGTGACACTCTGTCCTATTCATCTATTATCCATTGATGTACCATTGTACTGTTTCGATTATTGTAGCTTTGTGTTATATTTTGCAACATTAATTTTAAGTGAAATAACTTTTTAATTAAGGCTTAATATGGTACATTTCCTTTTCTGGCCACTTTAGTGCTCGTTTTTACACTAAAAATAACATTAACCTATCAACCAGTCCATTCTAAAGGAGATCAGTCCTGGGTGTTCTTTGGAAGGGATGATGATAAGATGAAACTCCAGTACTTTGGCCACCTCATGCGAAGAGTTGACTCATTGGCAAAGACTGTGATGCTGGGAGGGATTGGGGGCAGGAGGAGAAGGGGACGACAGAGGATGAGATGGCTGGATGGCATCACTGACTCGATGGATGTGAGTTTGAGTGAACTCCGGGAGTTGGTGATGGACAGGGAGGCTTGGCGTGCTGCGATTCATGGGGTCGCAAAGAGTTGGACACGACTGAGCGACTGAACTGAACTGATATATATTTATATATAAAATAAATAATCAACAAAGACATGCTATATAGCACAGGGAACTCTACTCAATACTCTGTAATAAGTTATATGGGAAAAGAATCTGAAAAAGAATAGATATTAGGTTGATGCAAAAGTAATTGCAGTTTTGCATTGTTGAAATTTGCTGTTTGATTTTGGAATATATTCTTAAGTAAATGTGGATATGTTATAAATCATTTTAATGCACGTTTCTCACTTTATGTTTCTTCTAATGACTTGTTACCTGCCACTTATTTTATATTTATTTTAGACTATGGAAATGATGTTAGACAAAAAGCAAATTCAAGCAATTTTCTTATTCGAGATCAAAATGGTTCAAGTGACAACTTGCAACATCAACAACGCGTTTGGCCCAGGAACTGTTAATGATTTACAGTGCAATAGTGGTTCAAGAAGTTTTGCAAAGTAGATGAGAGCCTTGAAGATGAGGAGTGCAGTGGCTGGCCATTGGAAGTTGACAACGACCCTCTTTGAGAGAATCATTGAAGCTGTTCCTCTTACAACTATATGAGAAGTTGCCACAGAACTCCACATTGACCTTTTTATCGTTTGGTGTGGATGCATGTCTGCTAAGTCGCTTCAGTCATGTCTGACTCTTTGTGATCCTATTGACTGTAGCCCACCAGGGTTCTCTGTCCATGGGGATTCTCCAGGCAAGAATACTGAAGTGGGTTGTATCGACTAAAAAAGATGTACTTGCGAGTTAAGTTTTATTTGGGACAAAATGAGGGCTGCAGCCCGGAGGCAGCATCTCGGATAGCGCTGAGAGACCGCGCCAAAGCCGCAGTGGGGGAAAGTCAGTATATAAGGTTTTGGTGAAAGGGGAGTTCAGTACCACGAAGCACTCGTTTTACAAAAGGTTTTTTGTTAGTCATGAGGATCTGATGTTACCATGAAGGGATTTAGAGCTTCTCTAGATATGAGGAGATGCAAGGATTGAGATCATAAAAATCTGTTCCTAAAAACATCCAACTATCTAAAGACCTGTCCCACCAGATGTCCTGGAGCACAGTGTCTCGCTCCACCCTGAACTCCCCCAGGGGTTGGTGGAGGGCAACAGCTATAGCAGCATGGGGTCCCATAGAGGCAGAGGCAGATGGCAAGTGCCTTTGTTGTTCAGTTATTGGCAATGCTCTTGGTAAGTGCCAGTTTGTAGTTGACATAGCCCCTTTGTGGTCATAAATCTGACCGTATTCTGGGGGGCATTTCATGACCATTTTGTCTCACATTGCTGGGAAGGCTCGTTCCCAACTCTAAAGGTTTTTGTTAATAGGCCACTCAATGTGCTATTACTGGACTAGGTCTTCATAGTCAAAGGTCTCTGGACACCTGTCTTCTAGTTATGGTTCAGGAAAGTATTCCCTTTTGTGGCATCTTCCATATCTAGAGTTATACTATTACAATCATTGATCATATATCAAGCTATACATTTGATCAACTGCTTCAGGTCTAGTCATCATTTTCATTGGAGGCTCAGTCATACAGTTGGTAGTACAAGAAATAATAATCTTGTGAAACAAGCAAAATACAAATGGTATAGTTAAAAACATTAGTGGAATTTAAAGTAAATATTTTAGCCATGAGCCCCCAACACCAAACCAGTTTTTTAAAAAAAAGATCATAAAGACTAGGGTCACTTAAAGCAGAAATCTGATTTCTCATGTGATTCATCAAATGTGTTACATTAAAGGATTTATCAGGTATGAAAATATAGCATTCACTTTGAATTAGAGCAAAGATATCTTCCTGAGATGCTGTCAAGTGTCAAGGGCCTTGCAGTTGTGTAGCACTGCCTTTCTCATCATAGATATCTCGGAATTCAATAGGCTAATGGCCCGGTTGTTATCATTTAAAGCTTTATGAAAGTTTTTTTTTTTTCAAAGCTTATGAAAGTTATTAAGGCCAATTACATCCTCTAACCCCATTGAAGGCACACACAAACACACACACACAAGCTGCCAAATGGTCATACCAGTAGAATACAGATCCTTGACCCACTGGGATCATACCAGTGGTAGATTGGTTGGGGTTACCTCTAATTTATTTACACGTATGACCTTAAATTCATGGGAGTGAATTTAAGGCTATACCAGGCTATACCTTCCAATCCATCCCTGTATATGTGAAAGCCATTAACTAGTGCCACAAATCCACTGAGTTCCATACCAATCACTAATAGACATAATTCATAAAGCACCCAGCCTTGCCTCATAATTACCAGGTTGATCATTTTTAGCATGATTTAACCCTTCCCAACATAAAGGACCTTTTAAATTTAAATGACCATAAAGTGAAAGTGAAGTAGCTCAGTCGTGTCCAACTCTTTACAACACCATGAACTGTATAGCCTACCTGGCTTCTCCATCCATGGGGTTTTCCAGGCAAGAATACTGGAGTGGGTTGCCATTTCCTTCTCCAGGGGATCTTCCCCACCCAGGGATCAAACCCAGGTCTCCTGCATTGCAGGCAGACGCTTTACCCTCTAAGCCACCAGGGAAGCCCTAAATGACCATAGCCTTGTGTTAACCATGTAGACCCATACCATAATTGTGGGAGTTTTCCATTTAATAGATAAGAGGTTAATTTTTTTTATTGATACTTAGCTTGTCACTCTGAGTTTGAATGACCATAAGAGAAAACTTAAATTTATGGCCTGCATCAGAGCAAGTGTTATTAATTGGCCAGGTGAGAGGATCCCATCTGGTAATATCACAAATAGGTAGAACAGGACTGAACAGTCATCTAAAATAAATTTCCAAAAAAAAAAAAATAAATAAATAAAAAATAAAAAATAAAATAAATTTCCTAGGGGGTATCCAATCAGAGCCCTAGAGAACAGAAATCCACCAAGGTAACCCAGAAGTACTAGACACAGGTAATTGGCCACAACCCAACAATTGGATTGAGTTTTAAACTATCACAGAATCATGTCCATGATAGAAAACATTTGATTTATAGGGATAGGTCAGAGGAATCAAGAAAACATTATAAATGATCATACAAGTCAGAACAGCATCTAGGGCAAGCTGTCTACTCCTAATGTGTTCTTCTCATCCTAGTATAGTGTAGTTTCCTCTCAGCATTGTTTTAAGGTGAGTTTGAGGTCAGCAGGCCTCTCTATAGACCAGTCTAGCTTTGGGAGTTAACCCAAGAGTCAATATCCCTTCAATTTCACGGGGCGTGCATGAACTACCCATAAGAGTACCTGATAGAAAGGTCCTTCCATTCAGGTTGGAGACAGTTCCTTAAATTATGTCTTCTTCCAGTCTTGGTTGCTGATCATGCATGAGGCATCTGATCTTCATCCAAAGGCAGATTACTGAGATAAGCTTCAGAAACAATCCTAGAGTGTCCTTTAATAATTAAATTAAATTTCACATTAATATACCCTAACAGCAAAGAACTATCCAGGAAATGAGTCTTAGTAGATACAGACCTCCATTAACAACCTGGGATTTAACATTCATTGAAACGTCATTTTCTCCCTAAAATCACCATAAATTTTACCAAATATAACCAAATTAAGACTTGTTTGTAATACAGGTCTGGTCTCAATAAATTTGGCCTGATGATTTATATAACCATAATTGCTCATAGATTGTTTTTTGCTTTGTTGAGACTTTTATAGAGTCTCAGACTGAACTTTTAAAGTAAAACCTTTCAGGACTAGGAAAGTCATGCCAAAGGTTTATCACAGATTTTGCCTAACAGATCTAAGTAAATTCCTCCCTTCTCAAGGTCTCCAAAATTCCTTGAGATTTCTGTGCCTGTTATTGAGATAACCTTCCTAACTTATCTGATAAAGTTACTGGAAACTAAGAGCTTCCAATCTCTGGAGGGTTCAGATAGAGAGAAAAGATAAATGTTTCAAATTGTTTATAGACTATAATTTTACCAAATTACCATCATAATTAGTTTGAGGGGAAGGATTTTTTTGTTTTACACCTGGAAAACACAGATTCAAATCAGTAATTTTTCAGATAGAAACCATAAAAATTATAAGCATATTCACCAGTTCATTTAGTCCTTTTGTTAACCTTTGTGAAGTCATCAGGCTTCCCATTAGAATCTTTATCCAGTTCAGAAACTAGTATTAATCCAAAAGTCCTTTTTATAAATCTTCTTGAAGAGGAAGCATTTTTACGAAACTTGGTTAGTGCTATGACAATATTTTGAGATAGTAACTAGAATTATGTCTGATAATATTTTACCCAAACATATCAGAAATTTAGGAACTCCATAGAGTTTCTAGGATATCTATATTAGTAACATTTACCATACAGTATAACCCGAGACTTATTACTCACTTGACAATACTCCCCATGTAATTCTGTATACAGTTCAGTTTTGTTGCTCAGTCTAATCTGACTCTTTGCAACACTGTGGACTGCAGCATGCCAGGCTTCCCTGTCCATCACCAACTCCCGGCGCTTACTCAAACTCATGTCCATCGAGTAGGTGATGCCATCCAACCATCTCATCTTCTATCGTCCCCTTCTCTTCCCTCCTTCAGTCATTCCCAGCATCAGGGTCCTTTCAAATGAGTCCATTCTTTGTATCAGGTGGCCGAAGTATTGGAGTTTCAGCTTCAGCATCAATCCTTCCAATGAATATTCAGGACTGATTTCCTTTAGGATGAACTGATTGGATCTCCTTGCAGTCCAAGAGACTCTCAAGAGTCTTCTCCAACACCACAGTTTAAAAGTATCAATTCTTTGCTGCCCAGCTTTCTTTATAGTACAACTCACAGCCATACAAAATCCATAGAAAAATGAAAACTTTGACTAGATGGATCTTTGTTGGCAAAGTAATGTCTCTGCTTTTTAATACACTGTCTAGGTTGGTTATAACTTTCTTCCAAGGAACAAGCAACTTTTAATTTCATGGCTGCAGTCACCATCTGCAGTGATTTTGGAGCATCCCAAGCTAAAGTCTCTCACTGTTTCCATGGTTTCCCCATCTATTTGCCATGAAGTGATGGGACCAGATGCCATGATCTTAGTTTTCTGAATGTTGAGTTTTAAGCCAGCTTTTTCATTCTTCTCTTTCACTTTCATCAAGGGGCTTCTTAGTTCTTCTTCACTTTTGGCCATACGGGTGGTGTCATCTGCATATCTGAGGTTATTGATATTTCTCCTGGCAATCTTGATTCTAGTTTGTGACTCATGCAGTCTAGCATTCCTCATGATGTACTGAATGATGCTAAAGCTGAATCTCCAGTACTTTGGCCACCTCATGCGAAGAGTTACTCATTGGAAAAGACTGTGATGCTGGGAGGGATTGGGGGCAGGAGGAGAAGGGGACGACAGAGGATGAGATGGCCGGATGGCATCACTGACTTGATGGACGTGAATCTGAGTGAACTCCGGGACTTGGTGATGGACAGGGAGGCCTGGCATGCTGCAATTCATGGGGTCGCAAAGAGTTGGACACGACTGAGCAACTGAACTGAACTGAACTCTACATATAAGTTAAATAAGCAGGGTTACAATACACAGCCTTGCTGTACTCCTTTCCCAGTTTGGAACCAGTCTGTTATTCCATGTCTGGTTCTAACTGTTGCTTCTTGACCTGCATACAAATTTCTCAGTAGTCAGGTAAGGTAGTCTGGTATTCCCATCTCTTTCAGAATTTTCCAGTTTGTTGTGATCCACACAGTCAAAGGCTTCGGCATAGTCAATAAAGCTGAAGCAGATGTTATTCTGGGACTCTCCTGCTTTCTCTATGATCCAGCAGATTTTGGCAATTTGATCTCTAGTACCTCTGCTTTTCCTAAATCCAGCTTGAAGATCTGGAATTTTATGGTTCACATACTGTTGAAGCCTAGCTTGGAGAATTTTGAGCATTACTTTGCTAGCATGTGAGATGAGTGCAATTGTGCAATAGTTTGACACTCTTTGGCATTGCCTTTCTTTGAGACTAGAATTAAAACTGACCTTTTCCAGTCTGTGGCCTCTGCTGTGCTTTCCAAATTTGCTGACATATTGAGTGCAGCACTTTCACAGCATCATCTTTCAGGATTTGAAATAGCTCAGCTGGAATTTCATCACCTCCACTAGCTTTGTTTGTAGTGATGCTTCCTAAGCCCCACTTGACTTCACACTCCAGAATGTCTGGCTCTAGGTGAGTGATCACACCATTGTGGTTATCTGGGTCGTGAAGATCTTTTTTGTATAGTTCTTCTGTGTATTCTTTTCTTAACATCCTCTGCTTCTGTTAGGTCCATACCATCTCTGTCCTATATCGCGCTCATCGTGCTTTTCTTGAAGAGATCTCTAGTCTTTCCCATTCTACTGTTTTCCTCTTTTTCTTCGCATTGATCACTGAGGAAGGCTTTTTTATCTTGAATTTAGCTTTTCTCTCTGTTAAGAGGATATCTTTTCTTCAGATATTGAAGTGCTTTTGACAATAGATTTAAGTTTCTTTATTTCTTGAATTATCTGTTCTAAAATTCTTTATTGTTACTTTGGCTAATTGAAATAGCTCAGCTGGAATTCCATCACCTCCACTAGCTTTGTAGTGTGGCAAGAATACTCAGAAGAACTATACAAAAAAGATCTTCATGACCCAGATAATCACGATGGTGTGATTACTCACCTAGAGCCAGACATCCTGGAATTTGAAGTTAAGTGGGCCTTAGAAAGCATCACTACAAACAAAGCTAGTGGAAGTGATGGAATTCCAGTTGAGCTATATATCAATTCTGTAAAGAAAATAAACCTAATTAGTGTAATATCTCTCTTTGGGATGTTTCAGGGGCCCACTGAAGCATCCCAAAATTAGCTAGAAATCTTCATTCGAATGATTTAGAAAGTTTTGTCAGCAAATATCAAAATGTTTAGAACACTCAGTCAGATTATGGGTCATTGTGAAACAATAGCTACTCACTTAGCCAAAGTAACAATAAGGGATTTCAGAACAGATCATTTAAGAGATAAAGAAACTTAAATCTATTATCAAAGGCAGTTCAATATCTGAAGAAAGAGGTCCTCTTAGAGAGAAAAGCTAAATTCAAGTTTTTGCACCAGCTTACTTTCAAAATTCTCCAAGTCAGGCTTCAGCAATACGTGAACCATGAACTTCCAGATGTTCAAGCTGGTTTTAGAAAAGTCAGAAGAATCAGAGATCAAATTGCCAACATCTGCTGGATCATCAAAAAAGCAAGAGAGTTCCAGAAAAACATCTATATCTGCTTTATTGACTATGTCAAAGCCTTTGTGTGGATCACAATAAGTGAAGTGAAGTCGCTCAGTCGTGTCCGACTCTTTGCGACCCCATGGACTGTAGCTCACAAAGTTCCTCCTTCCATGGAATTCTCCAGGCAAGAATACTGGAGTGGGTTTCCATTTTCTTCTCCAGGGGATCTTCCCCACCAAGGGATCGAACCCCGGTCTCCCGCATTGCAGGCAGAAGCTTTAACCTCCGAGCCACAAACTGTGGAAAATTCTGAAAGAGATGGGAATACCAGACCACCTGACTTGCCTCTTGAGAAACCTATATGCAGGTCAGGAAGCAACATTTAGACCTGGATATGGAACAACAGACTGGTTCCAAATAGGAAAAGGGGTACATCAAGGCTGTATATTGTCACCCTGCTTATTTAACTTTTATGCAGAGTACATCATGAGAAACGCTGGGCTGGAAGAAGCACAAGCTGGAATCAAGATTGCCGGGAGAAATATCAATAACCCCAGATATGCAGATGACACCACCCTATGGCAGAAAGTGAAGAGGAACTAAAAAGCCTCTTGATGAAAGTGGAAATGGAGAGTGAAAAAGTTGGCTTAAAGCTCAACATTCAGAAAACTAAGGTCATGGCATCCAGTTCCATCACTTCATGGGAAATAGATGGGGTAACAGTGGAAACAGTTCAGACTTTATTTTTGGGGGCTCCAAAATCACTGCAGATGGTGACTGCAGCCATGAAATTAAAAGACGCTTACTCCTTGCAAGGAAACTTATGACCAATCCAGACAGCATATTAAGAAGCAGAGATATTACTTTGTCAACAAAGATCCATCTAGTCAAGGCTATGGTTTTTCCAGTAGTCATGTATGGATGTGAGAGTTGGACTATCAAGAAAGCTGAGCGCCAAAGAATTGATGCATTTGAACTGTAGTGTTGGTGTTGGAGAAGACTCTTGAGAGTCCCTTGGACTGCAAGGAGACCCACCCAGTCCATCCTAAAGGAAATCAGTCCTGGGTGTTCATTGGAAGGAATATTTTGGCCACCTGATGCGAAGAGCTGGCTCATTTGAAAAGACTCTGATGTTGGGAAGTA
This sequence comes from Oreotragus oreotragus, assembly GCA_006410675.1. Classification (NCBI taxonomy): domain Eukaryota; kingdom Metazoa; phylum Chordata; class Mammalia; order Artiodactyla; family Bovidae; genus Oreotragus; species Oreotragus oreotragus. The sequence continues at coordinate 250,727 of SJYX01022317.1, read as the reverse complement.
TTGAAGGCGGGAGGAGAAGGGGACGACAGAGGATGAGATGGTTGGATGGCATCACCGACTCAATGGGCATGAGTTCGGGTAAACTCTGGGGGTTGGTGATGGACAGGGAGGCCTGGTGAGCTGCGGTTCATGGGGTCGCAAAGAGTCAGACACGACTGAGTGACTAACTGATGCTGAACTGATACTGATATTGGGCCAGGTATACTCAGAGCTTCCCAGGTGGCACTAGTGGCAAAGAACCCGCCTGCCAATGCAGGAGACATAAGAGATGCAGGTTTGATCCTTGGGTTTGTAAGATCTCCTGGAGGAGGGCATGGAAACCCAGTCTAGTATTCTGCCCTGGAGAATCCCATGGACAGAGGAGTCTAGTGGGCTGCAATCCATAGGATCGCACAGAGCCAGACACAACTGAAGCGACTTAGCATGCACATACTCTAGGCCAGATTAATTCTGATCAAGGACTCAATATCTAAATTTCATAGAGTGTGATTTTCCAATATGATGGAGAATTAAGGGCTTGAAGAAACCAACACTTGGAACAACCCAAATACTCAGGAATATAGAAAGGACTGATACAACCTTCCAGGAGGCTTAACTCACTCTAGAAGTTAGCATATCCAGCTATCGCAGCTTTTCTGAATGTAAATACACTTGCAGAGTTCTTACCATACTGACGGTATCAGTTTAAACTGTATAGAATCTTGCTTTTAACACATCAGTTGGCAAGCACCCACTACCAAGGCCGAGGGTTAGCCCTCTGCTTCACTTCCCTTCTCCAAGCTGCAACTTCTCTCGCAGACCCAGGCAGCTGTCTCCCAAATGTACGCTGTCAGTAACATAAGAAACCAGATGACCCAAAGAGGGTAAATCAGCACAAATTTATTGTCAGAGCTGAGAGAAAGAACCTCAGAGTGAATGCTCTGCTGACTGTGGGTCAGAAGTGTTATTTTTGTGTCTCAAGGACAGAACGTTTAATAAAGATTGGGTACAAAATACACATCACCCTCCAGGCATGCTCAACTGTGTCAACCGGAAACCCATTCCTCAGGATTTACAATTTCCTCTTTTTCCTAAATTAAAAAATGCTAATGTGAACTCTTGACTCTCAACAGCACATGTTATTATTGTATATAGGGCAAAGAGTAAATAAGACACTTGCCTAATGACATAACAGTTCATTTTAACTCAGCAAGCTGAAAGTAATTTTAGCTTGTTTTCTTTTTTTCCATGCTTCTTTATGGAAATAGGCCACAGTCATTTTTATTCCACCATTCTTCATTGCCTTATGGCATGCTTCCTGTTTATGCTATTAAGAGCTGTTTTTAAAGACCCTTNCGTCCCTGGGATTCTCCAGGCAAGAACAGTGGAGTGGGTTGCCATTTCCTTCTCCAATGTAGGAAAGTGAAAAGTGAAAGTGAAGTCGCTCAGTCATATCTGACTCGTAGCAACCCCTTGGACTGCAGCCTACCAGGCTCCTCTGCCCATGGGGTTTTCCAGGCAAGAGTACTGGAGTGGGTTGCCATTGCCTTCTCCAAACTTAGTCCTAAACACGTACAAAATTCTTTCCACTTCAACATCATTCCTTCCAATGAACAATCAGGATTGATCTCCTTTAGGACGGACTGGTTGAATCTCCTTGCAGTCCAAGGGACTCTAAAGAGCCTTGCTTTCTTAGACACAACATTTTAAGATGGCACCAAACATCATTTATTTTTAATCCCAAATCTCTTTAGTTTTTCTATAACAGGAAATTACTGTTTAGTAGTAACTGTTTCAAAATCTTATTTGGGAATGACTTAGCTGTTCAACAAAGACTTCCAACACTTAGTTTAGCACAACCCTTAGAAGTTCAAGTTATCCCAATCTGGAGAGACTATTTAGACACATATTCCTAAAAAGCATAATTATTTTTAATGGAGTCTATCTAAAGGCTCATATCTCATTTACATTTTTTAGAAGTTTCTTCGCTTAAGGTAATTTCCTTGCTGACAAACTTGCAACAGATATAATAATATTTAACTTATATTAAATCTAGTACAACTTGGACTGCAAGGAGATCCAACCAGTCCATTCTGAAGGAGATCAGCCCTAGGTGTTCTTTGGAGGGAATGATGCTAAAGCTGAAATTCCAGTATTTTGGCCACCTCATGCAAAGAGTTGACTCATTGGAAAAGACTGTGATGCTGGGAGGGATTGGGGGCAGGAGAAGGGGACGACAGAGGATGAGATGGCTGGATGGCATCATTGACTCCATGGACATGAGTTTGAGTGAAATCTGGGAGTTGGTGATGGACAGGGAGGCTTGGCATGCTGCAATTCATGGGATCGCAAAGAATCGGACACGACTGAGCAACTGAACTGAACTGACAATGAAAGTATCCTGCTTAACGTTAATTACTCTTAGACATATCTACATTAGTTAGATCAACAAACAAATATTAATATCTTCCAGGCAAGAGTACTGGAGTCAGGTGCCATTGCCTTCTCCGATTTAATATTGAATATTTCCCAGTTCACATGAACCTGACATTCATTTAGGTTAATTTCTCTTGTATTTAGAATTATTTGATTTGTAAGTGCTTAACCTTTTTTTTTTTTTAAGGTCTATTAGATTAGAGCTCATTTACAAACTGATCTTAGCAATCAGCAATATTATCCAAAAAACAAAGACACACACTGAGACATACATATATCCAAATAAACACAAGAGATCCTATAGCTTTGTTTTCCAAACTTAGTTATGAAGAAAAAACGGCTGGAATAAGATTTTAAAAGGCTTTGTTCCTCTTTTTTTTTTTTTCTCCTTTCAGTTTCAAAAATTAGAGATGGTCTAGATAAATGATCCAGAGAACTCTGGTCTAAAGGTATAGGAGGAGTTATTTCCTCAGGACAAGAATTCTTAAAGATAATTTTTTTCTTCAAGAGCTTCCTCTAGAGTCTAAAGAATATTGTGACCACATTGTCAAAAATTGTATTTTTCTGTGACCATAGTTTTATAGCAAAAATTTAGACCAGTGCTCAACTTGGCCCATGATAACAAGAGCAGATTGGTCCTAGCAGGAATTGTCCCTCCGGGGAAGTAAGGGTCTAAGTTTGATTAGCCCCAGGCTGTTGATTACAGGAGGAAGTCCTGGACATAACGGAACTTCAGTCCATTTTCCTATCCTATGTCAATAAAGATCTAATATTTTTAGGCCTTTTTCCTGTCATTGGATCATAGCTATAGATTGACAAGTCAAAAAAACAAAAACAAACACACACACACACACACACAAATTTTTCCCCCCAAGGGGTTCCCAGGTGGAGTGTGGAACCTTAGAATGAGCAATTTCCATATTAAACTCGAGCAGTTTGTACCAGATGTCTGTGCACTCAAACCAAACCAACAAAACCAAACTGAACCAGAACGCAGGAGTCACACTCCAGATGAAACAAAAGGCAGAGATGCCCAGAAATCAAAAGCCAAGTAACAAGAGCGCCCTGAAAAGATGGCAAAGTGATGCTCAGAAATCAAAAGCCAAATGGCATAAAGGCCAAATGTGACTTCCCACTTCTACTAGACCTGTGACCTAGCAAAGTGAGTGCTAGCAGCCTTTTTTAGTTCTGATACAGTTTCAAGCAATTTCTTGTTGGTTTCCTGCAAAGAAGTTACTGTATCATTTCCTGTTTTAGAAGCTTCTAGATACCAGTCAAAGCATGGCCAGCCTTTTCTAATTGTGCGCACAAAAATACCAATTTTGGAATATCAAAAGAACCCCAATTTGGCTATTTTAGGTTAAGATCTCTTCTAGTATAATTTCTCCAGTTAACTAGGTACTTGCAAGTATGAGCTCCATACATATTGTACATGAATCTGGCTGGAGTGTTGGTCAGAGGCTGGCTTTCTGACACCCCTTTGTTTTTGTTTTTTGAGAGATTCCTTTTCCCATCTTAAGCTGAATTTGTCGGGGATAAAAATCACTAGTGAACTTGTGAAGTGGGCCTATGTGCTGCTTGTGAGCTTATCTCCTCCAGGAGTCACCCCAGAGTCATTTCAGCTGAGCTTACGTGTCTCAGATTCTGCCTCCGGCAATCTAAGACCACCGTGGCTGCTCAGGTCGCTGAATGGCCAGCTCTTATGTGCGACCCTCGGATGAACAAGTCTTTTCATTAATGAGTGGGTTTCCCTATAGGACCACTGCACAGTATGAGGACTAGGCCTCCACCACTCCTGTAAATTTCTCAGTCACTGGAGAAAACCGAAACTGGCCAGGAGGTGCCTTGTCTCTTTTTTTCAGAGCAAAGCTCTCAAATGTTGTCCTTACTTCTATCCTGACAAATTCTATAATGACAATCAATTTGAGGGAAAGTGTCAGATCAGCCTCTTACTTAACCACTCAGCCAAGACCATTCAGTCTCCTACAACAGAGCAACCTCGGCATCTTTCAGCTAAACCTGGGTATTCCTCGATTTTTTCCCAGTTGAGCCCCCCTATCCAGTACCTTTCCACTAGGTGGGCAATTCTCCTGGCATCTTTCAGCCAGCCCCCCACCCAGTATTTTTTGACTGGGTGGGAATTTCTCAGTGTCTTTCAACCAAGCCCCAGATTCGAGAACCCGGAGAGACTTACCCCAATTCATCTGCACTCCCCAAGGAGGTGAATGGGCGCAAGGGGCCACTGCTGGTACCAAAGCTCCGGTTCCTTGTGGAGTCCAAAGAAAGGAAGTCCACTCTGGGTCCCTTCGTGGTCGCCATAACTGTCAACTGAAAAAAAAGATAGTTGTGAGTTAAGTTTTATTTGGGGCAAAATGAGGGCTGCAGCCCGGAGACAGCATCTCAGATAGCGCTGAGAGAATGCGCCAAAGCTGCAGTGGGGGAAAGTCAGTATATAAGGTTTTGGTGAAAGGGGAGTTCAATACCATGAAGCACTCATTTTACAAAAGGTTTTTTGTTAGTCATGAGGATCTGATGTCACCATGAAGGGATTTAGAGTTTCTCTAGATATGAGGAGATGCAAGGATTGAGATCATAAAATCTGTTCCTAAAAACATCCAACTATCTAAAGACCTGTCCCACCAGATGTCCTGGAGCACAGTGTCTCGCTCCACCCTGAACTCCCCCAGGGGTTGGTGAAGGGGAACAGCAAAAGCAGCATGGGGTCCCATAGAGGCAGAGGCAGATGGCAAGTGCCTTTGTTGTTCAGTTGTTGGCAATGCTCTTGGTAAGTGCCAGTTTGTGTTGACAGTTGCCATGCCCTACTCCAGGGGATCTTCCCAACCCAAGGATCGAACCTGCACCTCTTACTTCTCCTGCAATGGCAGGTGGGTTCTTTACCTCTAGCACCACCTGGGAAGCCCCTATCATTTGGCATTTGAAACAAATTGGAAAGGTGAAAAAGCTCAATAAATGAGTGCCTCATGAGCTGACCAGAAATCTAAAAAATCATCAATTTTGAAGTGTTATCTTCTCTTATTTTACACAACAATGAACCATTTCTCTATCATATTATGATATGCAACAAAAAGTGGATTTTATACAACAAACACCAATGACCAGCTCAGTCGCTGGACCAGAAAGAAGCTCCAAGTTCAGTTCAGTTCAGTTCAGTCGCTCAGTCGTCTCCGACTCTTTGCGACCCCATGAATCGCAGCATGCCAGGCCTCCCTGTCCGTCACCATCTCCCGGAGTTCACTCAGACTCACGTTCATCGAGTCAGTGATGTCATCCAGCCATCTCCTCCTCGGTCGTCCCCTTCTCCTTCTGCCCCCAATCCCTCCCAGCATCAGAGTCTTTTCCAATGAGTCAACTCTTCACATGAGGTGGCCAAAGTACTGCAGTTTCAGCTTTAGCATCATTCCTTCCAAAGAAATCCCAGGGCTGATCTCCTTCAGAATGGACTGGTTGGATCCCCTTGCAGTCCAAGGGATTCTCAAGAGTCTTCTCCAACACCACAGTTCAAAAGCATCATTCTTCGGTGCTCAGCCTTCTTCACAGTCCAACTCTCACATCCATACATGACCCCAGGAAAAACCATAGCCTTGACTAGGCAGACCTTAGTCGGCAAAGTAATGTCTCTGCTTTTGAATATGCTATCTAGGTTGGTCATAACTTTTCTCCCAAGGCAAAAAGGTCATGGTCACTGTTTGGTGGCTTGCTGCTGGTCTGATCCACTACAGCTCTCTGAATTCTGGTGAAACCACCACATCTGAGAAGTACGCTCAGCAAATTGATGAGATGCACTGAAAACTGCAATGCCTGCAGCTGGCATTGGCCAATAGAATGGGCCCAATTCTCCACACAACACTTGACCATATGTCACACAACCAATGCTTCAAAAGTTGAACAAATTGGGCTACGAAGTTTTGTCCTATCTGCCATATTCACCTGACCTCTCACCAACTGACTACTACTTTTTTAAGCATCTAAACAACATTTTTTTGCAGGGAAAATGCTTCCATAACCAGCAGGAGGGAGAAAATGAGTTCGCCAAATCCCAAAGCACGGATTTTTACACTACAGAAATAAATTTATTTCTTGCTGGCAAAAATGTGTTGATTGTAATGGTTCCTATTCTGAATAATAAAGATGAGCTTGAGACTAGTTATAATGATTCAAAATTCACAGTCCAAAACTGCAGTTATGTGCACCAACCTAATATATGTATAGCTAAATCATTTTGCTGTACATTGAAAACTAATACAACATGATAAATCAATTATCGTTGTTGTTGTTTAGTCATTAAGTTATGTCCAAATCTTCTGTGACCTCATGGACCTTAGCCCACCAGGCTGCTCTGTTCATGGGATTTCCCAGGCAGGAATACTGGAGTGGGTTGCCATTTCCTTTCCAGGGGAATCTTCTCAACCCAAGGACTGAACCTGGGTCTCCTGCATTGGTAGGTGGATTCTTTACCACTGAACCACCTGAAAAGCCCAAATCAACTATACTCCAATATTAAATTTAAAAAATTTAATGTATAATTTTAGCAAGTAACCTTGTACAAGAGGATTTCCCTGGCAGTCCAGTAGTTAGGATTTCGTGTTTCGACTTCAAGGTGTCCAGGTTCAACCCCTAGTTGGGGGAACTAAGATCCTGCAAGCTACACAGTATGGCCAAAAAAAGCACTAAGAAATATTTATTATTGTTATTACTTCCTATGCAGTCAATCAACTTTGGCGTATTGCCACAATTTTGTGGGCTTTTCATACTAGTTTAGAATGAATGAGTTTAAGACTAAAGTCACAGGTTGGGTTTTCTGGGAAGTAGATGCTGAGTTCAAGTTGGGAATATAGAAGGATTAACAGGGAGAAACACCTGTGAAGGAAAAGGAGCAGAAGCAGGCTTGAGAAAAGAGATCAGTTAGGGACAGGGTTTCTGCCAGCCCACCGGGACTCTCCAGAGCAAACATTGCCTGATGGAGGAGCCCCAGATTTTGGCTGGGCTTCTGGAAAGCTGAAGCCCTCGAAGGCACTAACTGCAGGAGGCTGTCAGCAAGTTCTTTCATAAACGGAGATCTCAGTGGCACATCTCTCCAGGTCTGCCACATCGCTCTTCTCAGCTCTGTGCTGGTGAGCATGGGGAGGTCTCTTAGTCATTCAACAAACACTCAGTAAGCAGTTCTTCAGTGATCCCTTAAAGGAAAATCAGAAGGGACTACCTGAGAAATTGGGCAGAAAAGTCTGGCTTCCCGAGCACCAGGTTTGGCTCCCCTCCTAGCTGCTCCCGAGCACTATGCTTTGGTACGTAACTCTAACCCTAATCCTAATCTAACTGCATTAAAGCGCCTCATTAATTTGTTGGTCATCCCCAAAGACCACCAGATACTTGGGGGCAGGTTGTGTCTCATTCAGCCAGGTATTGAGACTGAGCAGAACGCTGTGGGGTTCCTGGGCGCAAAAGCATTTGTGTTCCCTTCCCTGAGTACCGAAGGGCAGGTTCAAATAGCTGCTAGCCAAGGAAGGCAGGGGATGCAGGGACAGGGGAGGAGCAGTCAGGAAACAATGGTGCAGGGCTTCCCTGGCTGTCCAGTGGCTGAGAATCCACCTGCGGCGTGGAGGACATGGGTTTGATCCCTGGTCTGTGAAGATTCCACCTGCCTAAGGGCAACGGGGCCCATATACCACAAGGCCAGTTGTGCTACTGAGCCCTCGCCCCAGAGCCCAAGACCTGCAGTTTCTGAGCCCGAGTGCTTCTACTTCGGAAGCTCAAATGCTCTAGAGCCAGTGTTCTGCAATAGGGGATATCACCGTAGTGAGAGGCCCTCGAACCGCAGTTGGAAGTGGTCCCTGCACTCTGCAGCTGGAGAGGGCCCACACGCAGCAATGAAAACCCAGGGCAGCCAAAATATTTTTTTAATTAATAAATATATTTTTAAATATTTTAAAGAAAAAAAAGTGTAGCCTTGGGGGCAGCTTCCTGGCTCCCTCTCAAGGGATACACATAACAACATCTTTGAGCTCTTCTGCAGAACTAAAACCCTAACCAAATGGAAGAGGTTAACTACTTGGTGAAGCATTTTCATTCCAGAGAAGGTCACAATTCACCCATCATCACTTACAACCAGATGTTCTCTGGACTGAAGGAATGTAGGCCTTGCATGCTCCTTGATCCTTATTAGCACCCCTTCCCCTTGAGTATAAAACTCCTCACAATCTCCCACCACCACCCTCCTCCTCATTGGGATACAGTTTTGAGGGCATTAGCTGTGGCTCCCTTTGCTTGGCAAAGGAATAAAGCTATACTTTCCTATTTCACCTAACACTCTCTCTCTGAGATTTAATTCAGTGTCAGGATAAAGAGGCGAGATTCAGCTTCAGTATCCCCAGGGCCTAGAGGTACTCAACAAATATTAGAAGAAAGAACAGTGGTGAGGCTCATTAAAGTGTGTGTGCTATGTTGTAATTGCTCTTGGCACAGAGCCCCTAAAACTCTTGGAATTTCATAAATGATGAGAGCTCAAGAGGTGTCTTGATACTTACAACAAACTCCTTTCAGCTGCCCCAAGTTAATGAGGTGACTTTCGGAAAGCACCTAAAGGTGGGGACTGGTTACCAGGGGAAACCACCATGTGATTAGAGGTTTGGAACTTTTAGTCCCAGCCCCCTGACCTCAGAGGAAGGAAGAAAGGCTGGAGTTTGAGTTGACAAAGGCCAATGATCTAATCAATTGTTTTTATATAATGAAGCCTCTATAAAGTCCCAAAGAATGGGGTTTGGAGACTTTCTGGGTGTAAAATAAAATTCATGTTTATGGCAAGACAAGAAAAATTTAGACGTAAAAAATTTTCTCTCTGGACTTCCCTGATGGTCCAGTGGTTAAGAATCTGCCTGCCAATGCAGGAGACGATGGGTTCGATCCCTGGTCCAGGAAGATTCAACATGCCAAGAGGTAATTAAGCCCAGGAGCTGCAACTACGACAGCCCGTGAGCTCTGGAGCCCTTGCTCCTCGTCTGCAATAAGAGAACCCACCACAGTGAGAAGCACTTGCACCAACAAAGACCCAGGACAGCCAAAAATAAACAAATTTTTCTCTTTTCCCTTTGGCTTCCCCTCTTTCCCCACTGTGCTTTGTGTGCCTGCATTTTACATTGACCAACCCTCTCCGATCAGCAGGAACACCTGTTCAATCATAGATAGCAACATTCTTCCAGTATCAACAAGACAAATCTTTAAAAGACTACGTTCCTTCTTGGTCTTGTAAAAGGTCACATGACCTCCCCCATGATGGTGTTTAAATCTAGATTATGTAAACTGTCAAACATATGCTATTAAATGAGCCCTCTGTCTCAAAAAATTTAGAAAGACTGTGTCATGACTTCTAGCGGATGGAACAGGTCTCAGAGATTTCTGAGGTAATCTTCCCAGGTTATAGTCCTCAAATTTGGCTTGAATAAAATTTTCCAATTCTTTCTTAGATCAACTGATTAATTTTTCATTGACACAGGTTGGTGGATACCTGGAGATTGGGAAGGAGTGACACACTCAGAGAAGGCATGGAAGCTCTGCACCCCTTCCAGCATACCTATGCATCTCTTCTGTCCGGCTGATTCTGAGTCCCATTCTTTTATAATAAACCTGTAATTTAGTGAGTAAGACTTGAGTGTGCGCTCAGTCGCTCAGACTCTTTGTGACCCCGTGGACTGTAGCCCTCCAGGCTCCTCTGTCCATGGAATTTTCCAGGCAAGAATACTGGAGTAGGGTACCATTTTCTACTCCAGGGGATATTTCCAACCTAGGGATTGAACCCACTTCTCTCACATCCTCTGCACTGGCAGGTGGATTTTTCACCACTGTGCCACCTGGGAAGCCCCAGTGAGTAGAGGGAGGAGGAGAAAGTCACTGGAACCTCCAGTGTATAGCCAGGAGGTCAGAAGCACAAGTGATTGGCCTCTTAATGGCCTCTTAAGCAGGCAGGCATTGGGGTCAGTCTTGGAGGACTGATCTGATGTCTCCAGGTGGTGTCAGAACTGAGTTGAATTGTGGGACACCCACCTATTTGGTGGTGGAGAAGTTGCTTTGTGGGGCTGGAAACCCCCGTACACGTGACTTGGTATCAAAATTGCAACAAACAAGGCTTGGTTTCTGCCCTCCTGGAGCAGGAATTTGGAGAAAAGGAAGTCCACTAGGACCAGGTCTAAAAGGAGAAGTAAATTTTCCCCAGGGTGAAGTGTATAGGGTGTGTGGAGTGAGGAAGAGATAAGAGAGCAGAAGAAAATGGGAGCAAAGGCAACATGAAAGGGAGTGGCGTTTTCAGGGAGTACCACAGATGATGCAAGGGGGAGCGTGAGGTCACCTTTGAAGATGATGCCAGTTTGGATGAATTAGCAAAACTATGACTCCTTTGAGTTAATATTTTTATAACTTTTCACTGTTTTAATATTTTTAAAGTCTGATCATTTTAAGTAATATATTCTACTTGGTGAAAATATCCTACTTACTTAATGCTTTTACCTTTTTTCAGATCATGATCTAGACCTGCACAGTCTGATATGGTAGTCTCTAGTCACAAGTGGCTTTTGAGCACTTGAAATATGGTTGCTCCAAATTAGAGTTCCCTGTAAGTGTAAGCTACAAATTCCTGAGACTTAGTATGAAGAATGTAAAGTATCTCATTAATAATATCTTATATTGATTACATACTGAAATTATAATATTTTGAATATATAAAGTTAAACAAAATATATTATTATGTAAATATTATTATTATCGGCCACACTGGGAGGCATGTGTGATCCTAGTCCCCCGATCAGGGATTGAACCTATGCCCCTGCAGTGGAAGGATGAGGTCTTAACCACTGAACTGCCAGGGAAGTCTCTCAAGAATATTTTTTAAGGAACACTTCAGCCCAATCTCTGTTCTGTAGCTTTGCCTTCATGATGAGATGTTGTGGGCACTGCAACTTTGTCTTCTTATGTTTTAAAGAGAGTAAGGGACCATCAGTGAACATCACAGAATTCCTGCAACCCAGATATTCACCAGAAAAATGATCTTTTAATGATTGGCTGCTGACAAGCCCTTATCAAAAGCCTGGTCTGTATGGTTGCTCAGAGGGTCAAAGGAATGTGCTATTTGTTCCTCTGGATTTTATGAGCTCGGTCTCCATATCAAGCTAGACAGTACAAGTTTATGATTTAGTGTTGTGTACTTGGGGCTTATCGAAGGTCCATATTAGAAACAGCCCTTGTGAATTCTGTAAAAACCCTCAGTAAAGAATTTGACCATGATATTTTTTCAATATCCGTTTTAGAGGGAACCGTGTTAATAAATTCCTTTTAGAGTTTAGTGCCAGAAAAACTTTTCTCCTGACAAATAGCTATTTTCCTATGATTATACAATGAGAACCGTTGCACCTAGCAATCTCTCTGTTTATAATTTTGGCTGCAAGAAAACTCAGAACTATATTTACTATTCAGCTATCCTAACAATCTTTAGCTTTAATTATCCTTCCATTCTCCATGGCTCTTCATTGCTTATACTTACTGTACAGTTTAATGTGAGGTTCATATTGCGATAGTGTTTTCAGTTACTTTTGCTGTACAACATCCATCCCAAACTTGGTGCTATAAAACAACCACCATTTTATTGGCATATTGATTTTGTGGCTTATGAATTCTCAGAGGGCACAGTGGGGGCTGCCCTTCTCTGCTGCATCCTGTTCCAGGCTTCAGCTGGTGACTTAACAGCTAGGAGTTCAAATGGCTTCTTCATTCACTTGGCTGAGCCTGGTCTGGAAAGGCTGAAGGCTGGGCTCCACTGGAACCATTAAGCAGAGCGCTTATGCACATGGCCTCTCCATATGGCTTGGCTTTTCACTGTGCGGGGTCTGGGTTCTCTGGGACTGCAAACCCAGAGGGAGTGTCCCAAGAGTCAGCATTCCAAGAGAGCTAGGTGGAAAGAATATGGCCTTTCCTAGCCTCCAAACATCACTTCTGCCATATGCTACATAGAGCAGTCACAAAACCCACCTAGATTCGAGAGGAGAGTATAAAAACCTCACCTCTCAATAAGTATTGAAATCATTAATTGCTACTTTGAAAACTACAGACATAAATAATAAAAATAATAAACTCATGGCTCTTCTTCGGTCAAAGAGATCTAAACAAAAGGTTTCTCAGTATTTTTCCTGCTCAGACCATGTGGCTAGGTAGGGGAAGAAAGGGAGGAGAGGCCTCTTCAGCCCCCACCATCTTCCCATGTTTGTTACAGAGCCAGGGTTTTATTACTGTTGTTATTTGTAGTTGTCGTTCTTGGCTACCTGCCCAGCAACTTGTATGATCTCAGCTCTCCAGCCAGGGATGAAGATCTGTGCCCCCTGCAGTGGAAGAGCAGAGTCCTAACCACTGAACTGCCAGGGAATGCCCTTGAATTTTTTTCACTGAATGAAACATTCTTTCATTTCTACAGTGCTTTCCAATTTTCAAAAGCTTCACACACGTGATTTCATATAATCCCATAATAACCCTTTCCCTACCCCCGTGCTGCCCCTCTTCCCTTCCCTCTCCTCACTGGTAACCATTAGCTGGTCCTCTACACTTGTGAATCTTATAGAGACATTTTTCAGTTCAGTTCAAACTCACCGAAGCTTCCATAAAGGGGAAAGCTTAGCTAACATTAGACACATTATCAAACTGGTAACAGTAAGATTATTTGGGCCCCAAATAATTGTTTCAAAGGACTTTAAGACACTATTATTTTAGTCATAAAAGATTGATAACAGACATCTTTTTTAATGACCAGGGCAAAGACATCTTTTCTAGTAGTTGGAAATAATAAGTTCCGCAAACACCTGAAAAGAGACAAATCTAACAACCATTATTCCTCTTCCTTGTCCTCCTCCTATTTCCTTCTCTTCCTGAATTATTGGGAAGAAATTCCCTTAGAAGTGAAGTAGCTCAGTCATGTCCGACTCTTTGCAACCCCATGAACTGTAGCCTACCAGACTCCTCCCTCCATGGGATTCTTAATAAGCACCTAAAATATGCTAAGTATTATTGTTGTCATTCCCATAATGTTTCGAAGCACAGATTTAGCAGCTAATTTAAGAACATGATTAATATCTAATATTTCCGGGGTTGGCAAACTTTTCTGTAAAGGGCCAACTAGTATTTTAATTTATACTTGGTGGGTGATACAGCTCTTCGACAATCATTCAACTCTGCTGTCCTAGGGAAAAGCAGTCATGGACAATTTATAAATAGATATGGATGACTGTGTCCCAGTGAAACAACTTATGGGCACTTACAGTTGAATTTTATCCAATTTTCACATGTCACAGAACAGTATTCCTCTTTTGATTTTGTTTCAATCACTTCAAATTTAAAAGCCAATCTGAATTCATGGGAAAAAAAAAAGGCAGTGGGCCAGGTTTGGCCTGTGGGCTGTAATTTGCCTACTCCTGCAAAGTTAAATGAAAAAAGGAGGGTACAGAACTGTATTCATGGTATGATTTCCTATAACTTAAAGGAGGAGACCTACATATAAAGAAAAGGCTGAAAGTACACTTACAAAACATGTTTTTTTGTTTTTAATGCTGAGATTATGGTTGATTTTCCTCATGTGGTTTTGGTAGTTTCAGATTTTATAGATCGGAATATTTTACCTTAAGGATGGAAATAGAAGTTTTTGAAAAAATAAATGTAGTCATATTTCCCCTTAATAGCACATATGCCAAAAATCAAGAACAAGGAGAAAATCAGAATGAATTCTGTGGTGTTGAACTGAAATTAGAGTTACCTATTTACGTCAATCTGTCTATTTATCGGTATATCCAAGGAAATGTCCACTGAGAGGTCCTGAAAACAACTCTTCATAAGCAAAGCGCACACCTGGCATCCAGGTCTTGGTTTCTTTTTTTTTTTTTAATACTTTTTCTTTTACTGTCCTGGGTCTCAGTTGCAGCACCCAGGACCTTCCTTGTAGTGCAAGGGCTCAGTAGTTTCAATGTAGACTTACTTGCCCCACAGCATGTGGGATCTTAGTTCCTCCACAACAGGGATTGAACCTGAGACCCCTGCACTGGAAGGAAGTTGGTGTTTTGGTGTTTTTTTTTTTGGAGGATAAGTGCTTTACAGTGTTGTGTGGTGTCTGCCATACAACAATGTGATTCAGCTATAAGTATTCATATATCCCCTCCCTTTTGAACCTCTGTCCCACTCCCAACCCCATCGCATGCCTCTAGGTTGTCACAGAGCAACAGTCTGAGCTCCCCGTGTTACACAGCAAAGTCCACTGGCTATCTACTTTACATATGGTAACAGATATGTTTACATATGGTAATGGATATGTTTCAATGTTACTCTGTCAATTTGTCCCACCCTCTCCTTCCCCTGCTGTGTCCACACGTCTGGTTTCTATGTCTGTGTCTCTATTCCTGTCCTGCAAATGGGATCATCAGTACCATTTTTCTAGATTTCATACATATGGGTTAATATACAGTATTTGTTTTTCTCTTTCTGACTTACTTCACTTCGTATAACAGGTTCTAGGTTCATCCACCTCATTAGAACTGACTCAAATTCACTGGAAGGCAGATTCTTAACCACTGGACCATCAGGGAAGTCCCCAGATCTTGGTTTCTAAATAGTGGCTCTTCACAAAAAAAGAACCAAGGCTTTTTGGAGAAGTATGTGATCTGGGGGCTGGGGCAGGGAAAAAAGACACAGTGAACTTGGATGCCAACACAAGAGATGACAGTTAGATCCCTGGGTCGGCAAGATCCCCTGGAGAAGGAAACAGGAACCTACTCCAGTATTATTGCCTGGAAAATCCCATGGACAGAGGAGCCTGGTAGGCTACAGTCCATGAGGTTGCAAAAGAGGACACGACTCAGCAACTAAACAATGACAACAAAGAGCTTGGAACATCTTGTGTAAGAAATGAATAAAGTGCTCAAATAACCATATGAAATCCAATGGACACAAAAGTTGACCTGAATGGGCTTTCATTGGCCAAATCTGGGACAGTTTGAATATTAAAATAAATGACAGCAGTAGATTACAGCCCAATAAATAAAACAGAAAACCATGATCCCATATGACTTAATAAGTAAATAGGTTTGGGAGATTAAGAGGTATAAACTCCCAGTTGCAAAACTAAATGAGTCATGTGTTTGAAAGGCACAGAGTAGGGAAATATAGCCAATAATTATGTAATGCATTTGTATAGTGACACATCATAACCAGACTAATCACGGTTTTCATTTGGAAATGTTTAGAAATGTCTAGTCAGCTATTTGTGTAAAGAAAAGCTATGACAAACCTAGACAGTATACTAAAATCAGAGACATTACTTTGCCAACAAACGTCCATCTAGTCAAAGCTATGGCTTTTCCAGTAGTCGTGTATGGATGTAAGAGCTGGACCATAAAGAAGGCTGAATGCCTAAGAATTGATGCTTTTGAACTGTGGTGTTGGAGAAGACTCTTGAGAGTCCCTTGGACCGCAAGGCAATCAAACCAGTCAATCCTCAAGGAAATCAATCCTGAATATTCACTGGAAGGACTGATGCTGAAGCTGAAGTGTCAATACTTTGGCCACCTGATGGAAAGAGCCAACTCATTAGAAAAGATCATGATGCTGGGAAAGATTGAAGGCAGGAGGAAAAGGGGACGACAGAGGATGAGATAGTTGGATGGCATCACTGACTCAATGGACATAAGTTTGGGCAAGCTCCAGGAGTTGGTGAAGGACAGGGAAGCCTGGCATGCTCCAGTCCATGGGGTCACAAAGACTCAGACACGACTGAGTGACTAAACAAAAAAGTCAAAATGGACAAATGTGTTTGCAAGATAAATAGGTACTAGAGATGTAATGTACAACATGATAAATACTACTTACACTTCTGTATGTTATATAGGAGAGTAGATTGTTAGTAAATCTTAAGAGTTCTCATCACAAGGAAAAAAATTTTTTTTCTATTTCCTTAATTTTATATCTATATGAGATGATCTATAGTCACTAAACTTACTGTGTTTACCATTTCATGATGTCTATTAGTCAAAACAATATGCTATACACCTAAACATACAGTGTTGTATGTCAATTATATCTGAATATAACTGGAAGGAAAAAATAATAAATAAAATTTTAGCACTTTGATAAGAAATGAGCGATTTATGGAGTTTCAAAATATTTAATACCTCCTGGCTTCCCTAGTGACTCAGACTGTAAAAGAATCTGCCTGCAATGCAGGAGACCTGGGTTGGATCCCTGGGTTGGGAAGATCCCCCGAAACAGGGAATGGCAACCCACTCCAGTATTCTTACCTAGAAAATTCCGTGGACAGAGGACCCTGGTGGGCTACAGTTCTCGGGGTCATAAAGAGTCAGACTGAGTGACTAACACTACGTAATACTTTACAAATAATAGAAGCGTAACTTCACAGTACTTTGGCCACCAAGAGTTGATTCATTGGAAAAGTCTGATGCTGGGAGGGACTGGGGGCAGGAGGAGAAGGGGACGACAGAGGATGAGATGGCTGGATGGCATCACTGACTGGATGGACGTGAGTCTGAGTGAACTCCGGGAGCTGGTGATGGACAGGGAGGCCTGGCGTGCTGCGATTCATGGGGTCGCAAAGAGTCGGACACGACTGAGCGACTGAACTGAACTGAACTGAGCTGAACTTCAGAGTGGAAAAGCTTGTCAGGCGTCATTTTAAACAAGGATCAACATGAACATCGTCAGAAAGGAGGCAAACTGACAGACTGACAAGGGGTCACTGATGTGATGCTTTGAGAAGAACGCAGCACGTCTTCTGTGACAGCGCTGCCGGAACGCATAGCCTCAGTCTAGTGAGAGGAGACACAAGCTTTGTGAGATGAGGCACACAAAACCAAATGGAGAGTTTACGAATCAGCTGGCCTGCCCCCACCAGGCCGCCCCATCCTCGCTGCGCAGCCCGAGCCCAGGCGGCCGCCGACCCTCCGGGGGTTCGCGGCGCCCGACGACTCCAGACACGCTGGGCACGGGCGCCGTGCCGCCTTCCCGCCGCCGCCAGGGGGCTCCGCGCGCCTTCCCGCCTTTCCCCGCGCCGCGGCCGGAGCGGCCGGGCCCTGCGGCCAGACGGGCGCGGCCAGCAGGGCGAGGCGAGCGCGCAGGCCGGGAACCGGTGCGCCCCGCCGCCGCCCAAGGCCAGGTGCTTGGCGCCGGCCGGCCGGCCGCGCCTCCTTTGTGACCGTCTCCAGCCCCTCAGAGCCGGCGCGCCGCCGCGCTGAGCCCGGGGCTGCAAATGGCGCCCGCTCGCCTCTGCGTCTCCCGCCGGCGCTCTCCCGGCCCGGGGACGTCTCGGGGTACCCCGCCCGGGGCGCCTGCGCCCTCACCGAGGCTCGCGGGCCGGTCCTCAGCTGCCACGACGCCAGCCTGCCCTGCGGCGAATACCTAGGGGAGTCATATATATATATATGTATATATATAGTGGGGCTATATATATAATTATATATATATAGTCCCCCTTGAGAACTTAAGGTTCTCAAGGTTTAGCCAAGTTGTAGCATGCATCAGAACTTCATTCCTTTTAATGGATGAATAATATTCTGTTGTATGCATACACCAAATTTTGTTTATCCACTATATATATTATATATATAATTGTATATATATATAATATTGTATATATATACAGTATATGTATTATATATATAATTGTAAAATGCATATAGTATAAAATTTGTTATTTTGAAGTACAATTCAGTGACATCAAGTACAATTCACAGGGCTGTACAATCATCACCGCTGTTTAGTGCCAGAACTTTTTCATCACCTCAAAAGGAAACCACCCATTAGCAGCCATTCCCTCCTCCCCACCCAGCTGCTAGCAACCACCACTCTGCTTTTTTTTTCTCTATGGATTTGCCTATTTTGAGTATTTTCTATAAATGGAATTGTGCAATACCGGTGTCCTTTGTGACCAGCTTCTCTAGCTGAACTTAAGGTTCTCAAGGTTTAGCCAAGTTGTAGCATGCCTCAGAACTTCATTCCTTTTAATGGATGTATAATATTCTGTTGTATGCATACACCAGATTTCATTTATCCTTTCATCTGGTCATGGATACTTGGGTGTTTCCACCTTTTGGCTATTATGAATAGATCTGCTAAGAATGTTTGCATACAAGTTTTTGTTGGAACACCTGTTTTCAAATTCAATTATTTGTGGTATATAACTAAATATTTTGCTCCACATTTAAAGGAAACAGCTACAGCCATGTACAATTTTGCCACTGATTCTCAGAGTTCCTGTATAAGGCATGCTCCCCCAAATTTTCCTGTCTTCCTTGATATTCTTGGTATGGGAGACATATATATCAATGTACCTGCTCTCCCCAGTGCCGTGTCTCAGGGGATTTGCCTCATCCTCTCTCATCGCCAACCTTAAACTTCTAAATAACATCCCCTAACCCCTCCACCCCTCCAACCCTCATCTCCAGACTGAGCCCTCTTCTGCCTGAGCTGCCATTGACCTGAGGGAGCCTATCCTTTGCTGGGCGGAAACTGAGGCGTTCTCCTTTGGAGGACTTTTAAAATAGTTTTTTTTTTAATTTTTTATTTATTTTTGGCTGTGCTGGGTCTTCACTGCTGCATTCAGGCTTTCACTAGTTGCAACGAGCAGGGGCCACTCTGTAGCTGGGTCACTCTGCAGAATTCACATTCCAGTAGTTTCTCTTGTTGTGGAGTACAGGTTCTAGGGCATGCAGGCTTCTGTAGTTGTGGGCAGAGGGGCTCAGTAGTTGTTTCCCAGGCTCTAGAACACAGGCTTAATAGTTGTGGGGCACAAGCTTAGGTGCTCTGTGGCATGTAGGATCTGCCCAGATCAGGAATCGAACCTGTGTCTCCTGCATTGGCAGGCAGTTTCTTCACCACTGAGCCACCAGGGAAGCCCCACCTTTGGAGGATTTTAACTAAAGGACAGGTAGGGGCTGGAGCAGTCATTTAGGACTGATGACTGGTGGCAGAATGACTGATGACTAGTCTGAGAATGGCTGGGGAGCCTGACACAGGCATAGAGAGGCAGACAAAGAGCATGAATAAGAACCATAATAGCCTCACTCCTGACTTTCGAATTTTGGGTGATCTGCTCACTTGCTCTCCTAGGACACTCATAATGTTACTCATTTTTCTCTTGAAATAAATGCTCTTAAAACTGTTCTCAGGCTTTAGTTTGCATCTGAATGCCTCTAGGAATGCGGCTGATGTTGCTAGAACTAGAACCATACTTTGAGAACCATTGTCTTAAGCTTGCTTGAGTGCCTGTTCCTTGAAACCAAAAGTGCCCTGACCAGGAAGAGCACTTGCTTGTCTGCTGCTGCTGGATTCATGCATGCCTGAGAAAGCCGACATCCCACCTGCCTCCAGTGCTCACCATTACAGGCTGTCCAGCTGGATGATTGATTGATTTGGCTGCACCACGCAGCTTGCAGGATCTTAGTTCCCCAACTAGGGATCGAACCCATGCCCCCTGCAGTGGAAGCAGAGAGTCCTAACCAGTTCCCTAGATCACCAGGGAATTCCCTATCCGGCTGGATTTAACCTGTCTTGCTACTGCCTGTGAGCCACAGCTGTGCTGAGAATACTGGAGTGGGTAGCCTATCCCTTCCCCAGGGGATCTTCCCAACCCAGGAATCGAACCGGGGTCTCCTGCATGGCAGGCGGGTCCTTTACCCACTGAGCTTTGAGGAAAGCCCACTGAGGATACATCAAGGAAGTGCAGGGTTACAGAAGGGCAGAGCAGTCAGTGTTCCTGCCCTCCCACTTGGTATCAAGCTCTGGGCATCAGACGTTCAAAGCAGTGAAATGTGAGCTCCTAGCATCTCACTAAGGTCTTGCGTCATGCTCATTTACTTTCTGCCTGTAGCTCTCACACTGAAGGCTCAGGCATACTTCGTTGGAGCTGAGACAAATGACTTATTTTCTCCTGGTCAGATCCTTCCAGCAACTTCCCGCCAATGCTTCATATACATCAGCTGCGAACCTCCACCGATTCTCATACATACCAGCCTTGTTTAGATCCTACTGATGTTCACAGATTGGTTTAAATTCTGGTTATGCACACCAGATCGATAGAACTTACCTCGCCTTCATCATTTCTACATAAGGAATAACAGCTGTCTCTTATACACATCTGCTGGGCACGGGCGCCGTGCCGCCTTCCCGCCGCCGCCAGGGGGCTCCGCGCGCCTTCCCGCCTTTCCCCGCGCCGCGGCCGGAGCGGCCGGGCCCTGCGGCCAGACGGGCGCGGCCAGCAGGGCGAGGCGAGCGCGCAGGCCGGGAACCGGTGCGCCCCGCCGCCGCCCAAGGCCAGGTGCTTGGCGCCGGCCGGCCGGCCGCGCCTCCTTTGTGACCGTCTCTCAGATCGATAGAACTTACCTCGCCTTCATCATTTCTACATAAGGAATAACAGATTTCACATCCTGTCCAACATTCTAGATCACAAGTGGGCAAACTCTCTATATAGAGCCAGATAGCAAATATTTTGGGCTTCGTGGATGAAAAGTCTGTTGCAGCCACTCAACTTTGCCACCGTAGTGCAAAAGCTGGCATATACAATATGGAAAAGAATGGGTGAACTTGTGTTCTAATAAAATTTTATTTGCCAAAACCAGGCAGCTAGCAGCTTTGACCCAACCTGTGCTCTAGACAGTAACTTTTTTTGCCTATTACTAAATGAAATTGAGTCTTCAAACAGATGTAAAGTGTATTTAGTGTTAGTAGTTCTATATTATTATGTGGAAATTTTTTAAAAGTCTATAAGCTATAAATGCTTTTCTCAAGAGCTGGCAGTGAGCCCAGCCAATCTTAAATGAACCTACCTCAACATTTTAAAAAATGTAAAATTATATCAATACGTTGCTAACACTGAATCAACTTCCTGTCTTTAGAAGATAAATATTTGAAACTATTTAAGCAGAAATAATTTTTAAAACAAAAATACGCACATGACTTAGAGATTTATCTTAAAAATGGAATGTCAAAACAACAGAAATGAGGTCAGATCTAGATTATATAGATTATATCCACCAATTTATTACTTCATTCTGTCTTATTTTTAGTTCTTTATAAATAAAAAGTAAAAATAGCAAAACAGCACACAATGTGGACAACACTGAATCGTATAAAATATCTGGTACATAACCACTATAACATAAAGATCAATTCCATTCCAAAATTCCAAAAAGCAGAAAGTTTCCCACTCCTTAAAAAAAAGGAATCAGTTGCTATTGTTTTAATGATCAGGATCATTTCCAACTTTGTCTTTTTTTTTCTTTTTTTGATAGCAGTATTGACAAGTGCCTTTGTTAGAGGAACTAATCCACTTGGAAACTTGTGGATTAAAAATAAAGTCAGTTTCTATTTTTCTTTTAAGAGTTGTTGGAAAGTGTATGCCTGTAGAGCTAAGCACTTAGAACGGCTGTGCCTCTTTTGACTTTTGTGTTATCTGCCATAGTTTCTGCTTATTTTGCATCCCACATCACCCACTCATCAAGTGGTGGCCAGTCTTCTGTCACAGAATCTAAAATGTCCTGGCCTGGAATACTCTGCTCAGAAACTGTCTAATATAAGGAAGTAATTGGTCCTAACATCAGGGGACGGAGAGGTGGGAACAGATGTTGATGGAAGCTTCTTGTGTTTAGAGCTCTATTTATTTTCTTAATTATTTTCTTAATAAGTCTTAATTATTTTCTTAATTATTTTTAATTTGGAGCTCTATTTTCTTTATTTTGTGAGTTTTCTTTCTTAACTAATATTATATTCATAAAATTTCATGTAAAATAAATGCCCTGAAAAGTCAGTTAAATTACACTTGTTTCTGAAGACAAAATGAGCAATAAAGGAACAAAAGACTTTTCCTTGAACTTGCATAATACTGTTTCTCCTCCAAATTTGTCATTAGGGTGTCTCTGCGATTTATGGGGTCGCAGAGTCCGACACGACTGAGTGACTGAATTGAACTGAACTGAATCTGACTTTTTGGAAATCAAAACAAAAATTTAGTTTAAGAATATTTCCTGTTTACCCCCAGGTTGATGTAACCAAATTAAAGATGATTTGCATTTATTTTAATCCCAAACTTGTTATTTCATTAACAACCAGGATCAATGCTTCTAGGTATTTTCAGATTGTCAAGTGGCTAATCTGTTTTACTTTGAAGTTTCATATATTATTACACAGCTTTAAAAAAATTAGCTCTTATAATAGATTTATTAAAATCCACTGAGTCAAGAAATACCTAAAATACATTTTCACTCAATATCATATTATATGGGTCGCTGTCTTTAAAATACGTGGGTTTTTGTTTCAAATATGATTATCCTTGTCACCTTCTCTGAATCTTACCCAATTTATATTTAAAAAATCAGCTAGAGAGGTTGACAAAAGTAATTTCAAGATAATGCTGTCAATTTTTTAATTTGTAATTTTTTTAATTTCAAAGTTTTTAAAAAGTGAATACATTAATATCAAATACCTGATACATATTAAATAAGTGAACAATAACATTTTGATCTGCTGTGTGTTGACAGTAGTTTATGTTGTTTCAAATATGTGTGGGTATTATAGGAAAAGAAATTAAATTAACTCCCTTATGTTCAACATGTGACTTCCCCTTCCCTGTCTAAGCATTACAAGAATTCAGGCCAGGATCACACAAAGCCACATGAGGCTAAAATAGCATTTTCTTCTGCTGTAATTTTAGTCTGATAGGTACCCAAGGAAACAAATGCTGTCTACAGATGGTCTTTGCTGCCTGCCCAGACATGTTTGTTTGTTATCAGCATTGGCCCGGCAGGATTTGGCTTCTGATCCTAACTAGTTGTGTGGGAACTAAATACTAGTCATTTTATCTCTCTATAAAATCTCTTTGGAGGAGACTATCTCCAGTCCTTTGATTTAATGGTTCTGTTCTGTATCTATCTGGTTGGGGAATTAACTAGTTTACATGGCCAACCAAGACTCGATCCATATGCAATGGGGCTCCTCCATCTGTCACAGTAACAATACCTTTCTTCTAAATTATTACAGGGGGTGGAGATGATGGGAAGTTGTTTGTTGTTGTTATTTCTTAAATAAGAAAACCATAGCACCTGATGCATATTTGCTAAAGACTAGGATATTCTGAAATGTTTGTAGTATTTATATATAATTGAATAAAACATGTAATTTAAACACTGTTAATGTCCCAAACTACCATGTTTGAAAAAGGCAAGAAGTATCAGAAACTGAATTGTTTATAAATTGTATCCCAAAGGTAGGAGTTTATTGGCAAGAGACAAGAAAGTCTTCTCCAAGGCTCTAAGATCGGGCTGGACACTCTGCCCAAGCACTCTCAGAACACCCTGTTCCTGCCTCTCCCGTCACACCCCAAACTGTATGGTTTGTTAGCCTCCCTGATTACACACTGCAAGTTCCTTGAGGACAGGGATTGTGCTTGTTCATTGATGTATCTCACAGGTACCCCTAGTGTCTGACAAACAACAAGGACTCCATAAATAATTACTGGATACCTGTTGAATAAATAACCGGCTGTCCTCATTTATTGATCTGCCAGGAACAACAGAAGCAGGCAAGGGTAGCACCACATGATCCAATGATAGGAGGCATCATTATAAAAAACCTGGTGTTTGGTGGTTGCCAGGTGGATACAGGTTCCTATCAAAGTGTGAATGATGGAATCCCCAGAAATTTCCATTTAATGATGTCCCTACAGGATGTCACACTATACCTGCCTATGCTGAGTAGCGCAAAAGGATACAAGACATTTTGACGGGACCATTTGCTGCTGCTGCTAAGTCACTTCAGTCGTGTCCGACTCTGTGTGACCCCATAGATGGCAGCCCACCAGGCTCCACCGTCCCTGGGATTCTCCAGGAAAGAATACTGGAGTGGGTTGCCATTTCCTTCTCCAATGCATGAAAGAGAAAAGTGAAAGTGAAGTCGCTCAGTCTGTTCGACTGTTAGCGACCCCATGGACTGCAGCCCACCAGGCTCCTCCGTCCATGGGATTTTCCAGGCAAGAGTACTGGGGTGGGGTGCCATTGCCTTCCCTGGACCCAAGTCTTAAAGACACCTCAGCAAAATTTGCAGAGTGTATTAATCACAAGTAACTAAGTACAAAGAATGAATACTCTTCAAGGAAGGAAAAATAAGTTGGTGTAGGCCATCTCTTTACAGGAATTTTCTCTGGCTCTATTTTCTAGGAAATAGGTGCAGTATCTGTTGTATAATTTCTCAGCATACCATTTGGCAAAGGATTAACAAAACATTTTCCCCTCCTGTGTGAGAATTTAACCTTGGGTTAATTTTCCAGCTCTGTTCCCCCAGCAACCTAATGAAGAGTAGTATATCAACCACGTTGCTAGGCAACATTCCATATGGTAGAAATGACCCCGAGCTGGTAAACCGTAAACTGGGAGAACTATTAAATGCCTGATAGGAAGCCACAGCTCTGGGCTTCCCTAACTGTAGTGACTCTTGGAAGAGACATGTCTCTTGTGGGGAAGATATTTCAGTGCAGTTGTTATAAGAGATACTCGCTCCCACGGAACAAGAAGCTTTTAAGCCAAAATAGCTTCCATATTTGTGAGATGTGTGTCTGTCTCCTTGCACCTGAGTCACACAGACAGATGCAGGGACTCTGAGGAAAGAGTCATATCTGGCTCTGCCCTGTTGGTGAGCCGTGCTTCCCATCCTATAACCTTTCTTAATAAATATTTATTTATTTGGCTGTGTCGGGTCTTAGTTATAGCACACAGACTTTCTAGTTGTGGCACTCAGGTACTCTGCGGGATGTGGGATCTTAGTTCCCCAACCAGGGATCAAATCGGCATCCCCTTCATTAGAAGGCAGATCCTTAACCACTGGACCACCAGGGAAAGTCCACCATCTCCTTCTTAGTGAATCTCATGTGATGGTTTATGAGTTTGACTGTTTCTGAACATCTAGTTGAGCCCAAGTAGCCTCTTGGAAGACACCTTATTGCTACTTGTTTGCTGTTTCTGGTGATAGAAGAAGCTCCACAGAGACCATGGGTAGTAGAAAGATGTGAAACTGTTTGGCATGTTCTAGCATGTTCTGCTTCCAAAAAAATCCTAATCATGCCCTTCAGAGTCTGCATGACATATAATCTATATCCATTACATGCCACCAAGACATTTATCTCAAATTGACACCTGCCTTTAAAATCCCCAAGCTAGTTATTGCTAAACCTTCTTCATATAAGCACATAACCCCAATCCTAACCCCCACTGATTTTTAAGATGCTACTGAAAGAAGACCAAAAAAAAAAACAAAAATCAAATGATGGATATAAAAATTGCTCCCCCAAACTACAATTGCCCATGAAGAACTGGCAGTAGTAATATTATCCATCTGGAGGATCAGAACAGATGCTAAATGTCCTCCTCAAGTTATGAAGACTCCATATCACCTGATCACAATGGTGTGAGTTAGTGTCACCTCTGAAAACTAGGAACATATTAGAAATTAACCAAGCCACCCCTGCCAAACAAACAACTTTCCATTTATCTCCTCAGAAGCATTATTTGAAGAAAAGAATTCAAATTGTCAGAACTTTAATGAGAGGTGTGAGGAACACGGCAATATTTGGTGGAAATATTAAACAAAAATCAATGAAAACACTGCCTATCATAAGCAGCTGAATAAAGCAGCCTCCTTTTTGAGTGAGAAGATAGTGTGACCATGTGAAAGCACAGAGCAAGCTACAAGGGACAAACAACAGCAGGAAGTACAGTGGTGATGCTCAAAACAGTGTGATGGGAACTTCTCACCCACCCCAAGCCCCTGCGCCTCCCTACCCCACTATACTAGACTTCACGGAGATAGGAGATTCTCAGTGCACAGAGGACACACAAGAACAACTCGGAAGTCCAAATGAAGCAGTAGTAATTCAGGTGACCGAAGGCCACTCCTGTCTTCCCACCGTCCTCAGAACCAGCACTTGCAGTCCTACCAGTTGCCTTTCTCTCCGTGGGGTTTATCACAACATCAATTAACAACAACAACAATGAAAAAAAAACCTTTATTGTATTCTGACCTGTATATCCTCCAGAATACTCAATTTCATAATATTTTGCAGACCACTAAGTCAATAGCTTTCTTAAAGAATATACAAAGTCTAGTGACCCCCAAAATATTTACATCAGAATGGCATCTTTCCACCAAATGAGCAGAAGCCACGATGATGATTTCTAAATGTGTTGCAGATAACGTGCCTTCTTTTCATTCCTTTCTAACCCTTGCCTTGAAAGCCTGTTCCCTTTTCTCAACAGAAACAACTTTCTAAGGATGCCATCTTAAAATTCCATTACAAGTAAGCATCTTGTTCCCATCCATTCAACATATGTAACAGAAGACAAAAAGATCTGGATCGAATGTGCCAGAAAGATGCCAAATATAAACTAGATCATGAATGGTCTGCATTGGACCAACTATGAATCTAATTATAAAAATATCACCAACTCCACAAATTAAACCTCAGAGACACTGTGTAGGTTAAAAATACTGACCACCAAATGTGAACATAAATTTAAAACTGAGGGCAGTTTAAGATCTGATAGTCCACACAGAGGCATTATCTCCCTTAAATGTAATAGAATTCAACTACCAAATCTAGTTATTCCCAGTATCAACACACAAACTCCAAACAGCCAACCAGGAATCTAACAATATGAGACCTTACAGAGAAATAGAATTGTTTAAATACTAAGCTTCACATTCCATTTTCTTCTCCATGATTTTGCTACTTTAAAATCAGAGCCCAGTAATAGTTCTAGCAGTACGAATCAGATCAGAATTTCTAAGTTTCCACATCACAAATCTAATCAGGTATCAGGCAAGTCATGGACCATCTATCATCTGGCCTCATGTCCTCATTCGGGGAAGGCAATGGCACCCCACCCCAGTACTCTTGCCTGGAAAATCCGATGGACGGAGGAGCCTGGTGGGCTGCAGTCCATGGGGTCGCTAACAGTCGGACAGACTGAGCGACTTCACTTTCTCTTTTCTCTTTCATGCATTGGAGAAGGAAATGGCAACCCACTCCAGTGTTCTTGCCTGGAGAATCCCAGGGATGGGGGAGCCTGGTGGGCTGCCATCTATGGGGTCACACAGAGTTGGACACGACTGAAGTGACTTAGCAGCAGCAGCAGCAGCATGTCCTCATTTTATGAATCCACTATTTTCCAAAACTTGTGGGAGTGTAAGTGAAAGTATAAGTCATTCAGTTGTGTCCAGCTTTTTGCGACCCCATGAACTATAGACTGCCAGGCTCCTCTGTCCATGAGATTTTTCAGGCAAGAATACTAGAGTGGGTTGCCATACCCTTCTCCAGGGGATCTTCCTGGCCCGGGAACTGAACCCAGCTCTCTTGCACTGCAGGCAGATTCTTTACCATCTGAGCCACCAGGGAAGCATAAGGACCTAATAAAAATCATGAAGCTAAAAGGTAGCCTACAATGTTCATTAAAGACGCCATAAGTTCATTAAAGACATCACTTTTTAAAAATCCCGCTTTATCTTACAGCTGATTTCTCAACCTTGCCACTCTTGACATTGTGGACTCCATTCATCTTTGCTGTAGGGACCATCCTATACCTTGTAGGGCATTTAGCAGCATCCCTGCCTCCACCCACTGGATGCCAGCAGCACCCCACCCCATGCTATGACACCTGAGAGGGTCTCCAGACACTGCCGGATACAGGTCCTCTGGGGAACAAAATCACCCCCAGTTGAAAATCACTGTCTTAGAGTGAAATCTCTAATGTAAAATGCTTTATCTTGCACCCAGGGATATGAATAGATCATGGGGTCACCAGAGAGGATCATTGCTCTGCTGGAGAAAGCAGGCTGAGAGTTGAGCTGTGAGGTAGAAAGGTCAAATTAAAACATCAGAAATACTTTAGACAAAGAAAGCAAAAGATAACAAAACTCCTTGCAAAGTATATCTTTTACACCTTCCCTCTTGCTAAGGTCCCTCTTCTAAAACAACACTAATAGTCTCATTTCTGGTAAGAAAAGTATTTCTGGTCCTTGATAATTTTCTGTGTGTATCTCTTGACCTAGAACAAAAATTTTCCAACTACCTCTGATAAAAGACCATTTTTTTGCTGGTGGTTTTTTCGTTTGCTGTGCACTGTGTGTCTTCCAGAGAGTTCAGTCCCCCGACCAGGGATGGAACCCAGGACCCCTGCAGCAGAAGCATGGAGTCCTAACCACTGGATTTCAGGGAATTCCCAAAAGATCCATTTTAAAATTTCCAATCAACTACAAGCCAAGGTATGGCCCTGCTGTATGGACTGGGATCCAAGAATTCATGGAGCTGCAGCTGTTTCAGGCCACAGTTTGAGCAGGACCGTCCTGGGGTTCCAACTTCTGTTGAGAAGCATGGTCTAAACACTTTCTGAACCCTCCAATGTTAACATTTATTTACAAGCAAATTTATATTTTTTTGGTTATTTCTTTTTGTTAAAGAGGTAGAAAGTGATTTTTTTTTACTACCTTTTGAAATATAATTATAGTAAAATTAAAGGAGGGCTTCCCTGGTGGCACAGACAGTAAAGAATCTGCCTATAATGTGGGAGAACCAGGTTCAATCCCTGAGTTGGGAAGATCCCCTGAAGAAGGGAATGACAACCCACTCCAATATTCTGGCCTGGAGAATCCCATGGACAGAGGAGCCTGGAAGGCTACAGTCCACGGGGTCCCAAAAAATTAAAGGAAGAAAAGGAATTTCCTTTAGAATCCAGTTTGGATACTTAAACATGAGACAAAATTATGGAAGTGCCTGAAATATCTTTAATCCATAATACTTCTTGTTCTTTAGCCTTTTAAAGAAATACAGTCTCTTTTGTTAGAATAATTGTATGGCTGCAAAGTGAATAAAGAACAGACTGGTTTTAAAAACCTGTTCTACTAACCTTCCCTTTCCCTCCAGATGATCTTTTAAAGGTAAACAATTTGGAAATATAACTTGCTTATGTAGGCTTATCCTTTCCCTCCAATTAAAGTTCTATTCATAAGGTAAAAGAATGTCAGTGATGGCTATATTGCCAGGTTACACAGTGGCTCTCAGAAATGGCTGGAAAACACAGAGAGGCATTTTGAGTTTTGCCCAAATGACTCGCTTTATGATCGTAAAACAGGTTATTTGTGTGCGCACAATCGTCAAACACCAAGCCAGAGAGGGAAACCACCCAGACCCGGGCTCTCAGGCTCCCTTCCTGGGGCTAACTTAAAATGTAATTCGATGGGGGCAAGTCACAGTGCCATAAGGAGCCTTTCAGCTCATTTCCATGCTTGTCTGCACATAAATACCCTCAGCCTCTAAGACTGCAATCTTAGATTTAGAAAGTACCTTTTACAATCATAAAGCCAGACAGCCCTGCCTACCTTAAATTACGCAAGCTTTCTCCTTAATACTTTACCAGAAAGTTAAAGTACGGAAATGATCAGGAGAGGCTTGGCAGAGGTAAGACTGATCTCGAAATTTAATATACCCTTGCCCACCTTTTCAGAGAAAGAGGATGATGACGCAGGAATGCAGAAGACTGAGAAACTACAAAAACCAGTACGGAGGTTTTCTTATCTGTCTCCAAACCAGAGTTTGGATGCATAGCTCTGGAAAAAACAGCAAGCCTCAGGGCCAACCTTGATTCACTCAGAAAGCCTTCAGAAAGCAGGGGCACCACTAAAAAGTCGTTAGTCCTCTGAGTCACAGAATCCAACCTCCACTGTGTAGCCTAACGGAAATGCAAATAATTGGCAGTGAAAAAATGTTCCTCTCAGGGTTCCATGACATTGGACAAAGGGTGGCTTTCACTCACAGAATCAGCAAGAACACATTCTAAACCCTCTCCTCCACCAAGTTACTGCTACGTAAGCGTCTCTCCACCAGATAAGTTGGGCTGAATTTGGGGTCTGTCGTCAGAATCCTCTCTGGCGGGGTGGTTTTCCTCCCCAGACTCCACATAGATCGGCCAGTCAGTGTCTGCGTCACTCTTTTCTTGGCTCTCGAACGACGCCTCCACCAGGCTGAGGTTGATGGGCATCAATTCGTCATCGTCATCGTTTGTATCTGTAATGTAGGTGCAGCTGTCACACAGCCCGAAGCGCCGCAGCCCCGGCGACAGGTGACTTGTGAAGGTTCTTCTGCAGCCCTTGCAGATGATTGGACGGTTGGATCTATGAACCTAAAATCACCAGCACAGTGAATGTCAGAGAAAAGAGGACAAGCCACGGCCTTTGGGGCCCCATGTGATATGGCCCCTGGATGACCTTCCGGCTGCATTTCTCACCACTCTCCCTTTTGCTTTTTCTGCCACCATCTCAGCCTCACCAAGATCCTTTCCAGCCCAGGGCCATTGGTTGTGCATGGAGCGAGCCCTCCTCCCCACTGCTCCCCCACCCCTCTTACTAAAGTCCTTTTGTGTTTTTTTTGGCTGTGCCACAGGCTTATAGGATCTTAGATCCCTGACCAATGATGAAACCTGCACCTTGGCAGTGAAAGCGTGGAGTCCTTACCACTGGATTGTCAAGGAATTCCCACTAATGCCTTTCAAGGAAGTCTTTTCTGATGCTCCAGGCCAGACTAGATCTCCCAGCTATATAGTCTCACCTATACTTCTCCCTTCATGTCTAACAAATCATTGGTAAAATTTACTAGGTTATAGATTTATAATTTACTAGATTATAGATCTATAGAAATTGACAGATTATAAGCTCCACGAGGTCACGGACTAGCTTCACCCATGTTTTCTGTCCTCTGTGTCACATCTGTTACTGTATCCCTAGTGCCTGGCATGGAAAGGGCAATTGGTGAGCCAATTAGGATTTTAGGCATGGCTTCTTAAGTACTTTGGAATGTTTAGTTATTAAGAAGGCAGACTTGCCAAACAGTGTATTTCCCAAACATGCCAGTGGATGCTTCAGGCTTGACTTTTTTGTTGATAAATGTGCTTGCTCCTTACATATGAAAAGAGCTTTGCATACTAGAAAAGAGAATTTGAACTCCTAACCACATGCAACGCCTCATGAGGACAGCAGCCCCAGGGGTCCTCTTTGTATAAGGAACTATCTATCTGAAGTGTACATTCTTCAGGAACTCCAGCCAACTGGGGATCTGTGAATGAATGAGAGCCTCCCTTGTGGAGAGCTCTGGATACAAGGCCAGAGAGACAGAGAGGCTGATGTAGGAGAAGGGCCAATAACAACACTTAGGTTGCTAGAGCTGCCCTTACATGTCCTGGCTTCCCATGAGGGTTCCTGGGTTTCCCGAGTCAACCTGAGTGTGTTTGTGACCCTTGCAGCCTGATGGAGGCTTTGAATAGTAGACTGGATCTAGTACAGAGTGGAATAGGGATTACCACCAATGAAACATCTTAGAGGCACCCAGGGACTGATTTTTGCCAAGATGGATTGGAGATTAATTTGAAAAAAAAAAAAAGGCCAAACAAAAACTTAACATCTTGGGATAAAGCCATTCTCGGACAAGTGTGCTGGGTCCAATATTGAGAGGAACGGCAGTCAGTCACCTTGAATGTATCTAAGTCTAGATTCTTTCAAAGCTGTAATTCACATATCATAAAATTCACCCTTTTAAAGTGTACAATTCAGTGGTTTTTAGTACACTCAAAAGGTTGTACAACTATCACCACCATCTAATTTTAGGACATTTTCATCACTCCATAAAGAAAACCTGTGCCCATTAATGGTCTTGTCTCTCCCATCCCCACAGGTGTCAATCACTAATCTACTCTCTATCTCCATGGGTCTGCCCACTTTGTATATTTCATATAAATGGAATCACATAATAGATGGCCCTTTGGTGACTTGCTGCTTTCACGGAGCCTAATGCTTTCAAGGTTATTCCATGTTGTAGCATGTATCAGGACTTCATCTCATTTTATGGCTAAACAATAGTCCATTATAGGGATATACCACATTTTATTTATTCATCAGTTGATAAATATTTGGATTGTTTCTATTTTGGGGGCTATTATTCTTATTCATAATAAATAATTTGGCTATTATTTATAATAAATAATGCTGACATGAACATCTGTGTGCAAGTTTTTGTGTGAATGCATGTTTTCAGTTCTGTTGGGTATATACCTAGACATAGGATTGCTAGGTCCTAATGGTAACTTTGGGCTTCCCAGGTGGCTCAGACGGTAAAGAATCTGCTTGCAATGCAGGAGACCCAGGTTCGATCCCTGGGTTGGGAAGATCCCCTGGAGAAGGGAATGGCTACCCACTCCAGTATTCTTGCCTGGAGAATCCCATGGACAGGGGAGCCTGGGGAGCCACAGTCTATGGGGTGGCAAAGGGTCAGACATGACTGAGCGACAGTGGTAACGTTATGCCTAGCCTTTGGAGGAGACACTAAACCGTCTTGCGCAGTGGCTGCACCCTTTTGGGTTCCCACTAGCAGTATATGAGGATTCCAGTTTCTCCACATCTTCACCAGCACCGTGCTATTATAAATTTCTGATTATAGCAATCCAAGTTTGTGTGAAGTGGCACCACTCCCATTCTGTGGGTTGTCTTTTCACATTCCTGAGAGTGCCTTTTGAAACCCAAATCATTTTTATGTTGGAGTTTTCGAAGACTCATTGACTTGTTCAAGCATTAGTCGCCCAGTCGTGTCTGACTCTGCGACCCGGTGGAATGTGGCCTGCCAGTCTCCTCTGTCCGTGGAATTCTGCAGGCAAGAATACTGGAGTGGGTAGCCATTCCCTTCTGCAGGGGATCTTCCCAAACCAGGGATCGAACCCCGGTGTCCTGTATTGTAGGCGGATTCTTTACATCTGAGCCCTGGTGGCTGCCTTGCTCAAAGATGATCTTAAATACAAAGCCTTTCTAAATGGTCTGAATCCTTTTTAGCAGCTGGGACTCACCCACTTACATGGAAGACAGAATCCTAGGCAGCAGCCAGTGGGCAGGGAGGGCCCCTTGGCCAGGGGGTCCTCTGCTGCTCACAGGCAGCCCCATAAATGGTGTTATACCTCTTCCCCACCCCGGGGTGCTGAGGTTGGGTGGGAAACTGAGGCTGCAGCTTACCCTTGGGGGAACAGACCCCCAGTCCCTGTCTAAGCCCCAGTGTGCTCTGCCTTTTGACAACCATCCTCAGACTAGGATCTGAACTTTCTTAACTTTCCTTCTAGGAAAACTAGTCTGTAACCATATAAGTTTTCACTTTTTCCAAGTGCCACTAACCCAGCTATAATTTAGTAGCAGAAATCCATGTTTAAACTTCTCTGACAATACCCCAGTGGATGGAGAAGTGAAAGACAGAGGGGCTTCACCTTTACATTAAATACATTTCATGAACCACCTTCCACGCCCCGCCACTCTCCGCCATCCTGAGAGATCCACCAGCTGCGACACTTACACTGAGCGCGTGACTCCGCAGATGCTCCTGTCGAGTGAACCTCTTGCCACAGGTCTCACAAGGATAGGGCCGCTCCCCCGTGTGCGAGCGGATATGCCGCTTAAGGATGCCCTTCTGTTTGGCAGTGTAGGGGCAGAAAGGACACTTGTGCAGCTTGATGGGCATCACCAGCACATCACCTGGGGAACAAACGGTACTGTGAGCAGCAACAGGACTGGCTGCCCTCCAGTGGATGGGATCCAGAGCAGGAGAACTCCACCAGCCCAGTTCAAGAGGGAGAATCCCAACTCCACCAGCAGCTAACAGCAAGACGGTGTCTGCAGACCCTGACTCTGCTGGGCTCCGGGTCAGCCAGAGAGGGAAACAGGCTTCTGATACAAGACTGCAAGGAATGCTGTGCGGCATCAGCTCTCAAACTTTTTCTCTGTGGTTCAGAGTTAGAAACAGCGCTTATGTTACAGCCTGAGAACACACATATCCTCCTGTGGACAGCTTGAAACACCTCCCAAAATAAAACTCACTCTGATAATGTCTATTATCCTTGACTTCATTTTAGAAAGATAATGATCGAGACCCTGTTACAGAATGAATTGCAGCCCTCTCCACAAATTCCTATCTTAAAGTCATAACCTCCACGCCACTTGTATGTGAAGAAAGGGCCTTTAAGGAGGTAATTAAGGTTAAATGAGGTCGCAAGGGTAGAGCTCTTATCTGATAGGACTGGGGTCCTTATAAGAAGAGGGACAATGCCAGAGGTGCCAGGAACGATGGCTTTCTCTCTCTGTTCTCGCACAGAGGACAGGTCACATGAGGACAAGCAAAAAGGTAGTTGTCTGAAGCCAGGAAGAGAGCTCTCACTAGAAACCAACCATGCTGGCAGCTCGATCTTGGACTCTGAGCCTCCAAAACTGTGAAAGAATAAATTTCTGTTGATAAAACTACTCAGCCTGTGATATTCTGTTATGGCTGCGAGAGTTGACTAATGCAAGCCTCCTGAACTGATATAATGACCCTCAAAAATTTGTGGAAAAAAAAAAAAAAACTATTACGATGGATCAGACCTCCAGAGCAGGGTTCATGCTTTCTTTGACAAGAGCTCCTGGAATAGCTTTCAGGCATGTGTAGAAGAGGTTTGCTATAAAGCAGCCCCCACACTGTTTGGAATTTATATTAACTCTGTATATATGAGATCATCATCATTAAAAATTCATTTCAATCTTCTTCCTTTTTTTTTTCCACCTTGTTCATACAGCTGTTAGGATGACAACATGATTATCACCCACATGTACAGAGACTGACCCTTTCAAGTTTCCTGAGTTACCCTACTGGCAGTATTCTGAGATTCATTTCCTCTATCCATCCCCTTCAGGATTTTACAGAATTTGATCATATCATATATGTGGAGGCACTAATAACTCAAGTTTTCCAGGCATAGAAATTAGGAGTCACGTTCTGGCTCTGCCACTTACAAGCTGTGTGACCTTGGACATCTCACTTGACTTCTCTGTGCTTTAATTCACTCATCTGTAAAACAGGGATAATAATTCCCACCTCACAGGATTGTGGTAAGAACGAAATGAGGTACTACCTAAAACCCAGCACCTGGCACATAATAAGCTCTCATAAATGTCAGCCATTTTTGTCACATCATCATCACCTCGGTGTTTCTTTCCTGATTAATCTGGCCAGGCTCCTGCAGTCTCTCTCAACACAGGAGTAACTCCTTTTCTCTGAGACTTTCTTGGGACACTTACCTGGGCTTTATACCTTTCCTGAGGTGCTGCCAAAAGTATGGCAAGCTGAATGTCAAGTGAGTACCCAACATCTTTCTGTGTAAGGGTGGAGATTATCTTCATTAGCTTCTAGTTCCCATGCTGATAATGTCTAACATTTTGCATAATCTATAATGAAGGAGATCAAACCTGTCAATCCTAAAGGAAATCAACCCTGAATATTTATTGGAAGGACTGATGCTGAAGCTGAAGCTCCAATACTTTGGCCACCTGATGAGAAGAGCTGACTCACTGGGGAAGACCTTGATGCTGGGAAAGATTGAGGGCAGGAAGAGAAGGGGGCAACAGAGGATGAGATGGTTGGATGGCATCATCAACTCAATGGACATGAGTTTGAGCAAACTCTGGGAGATGGTGAAGGACAGCGAAGCCTGGTATGCTGCAGTCCATGGGGTTGCAAAGAGTTGTACATGACTGAGCGACTGAACAACAATAATGACTCCAAAATCTGTCTCCCGGAATAAAAGCAGCAGCTCATGGCTCAGCTCTGCATATACATGTTGGATTCTTTACGTCTCACTGCTTACACTGGTGCTGAGAGACCAGTTTCCTGCTCACTCCCCTGGCACTGTGGACTCGTCCCATCATTTATCCCCATCAGCCTGGCATTGTGCTACCACCTTCTTCCTGATTATCTACAAAAACATTAATTAAAATGGGTCCACTGTTAGGCCTCGGGAAAAAAAAAAACCATTAACTACATCTCCATCAGAAAAGTATGAATTATTGCAACATTTCCCTTCTCTCTTATGATCTGATTCCCCCAGAAGAGCAGTTCACTTGAATGCCTATTACATGTGAGGCACTGTGTCAAGGTGCATTTTCATCAAGATACTTGTTTCTTCACTCAAGAAGATAAGTCTAGCAGGAGAGAAAGACATGTAAACAAATTCATACAATATAACGTAACAAATGCAAAGTTCAAAGTGATGAAGAAATGTAGATAAGGGTGGCGGTGGGATGAATTGGGAGATTTGGATTGACATACATACACTAGTGTGTATAAAATAGATAACTAATAAGAATCTATTGTATAACACAGAGAATTCTACTCAATGCCCTGTGCTACTGTGCTTAGTCACTCAGTTGTGTCTGACTCTTTGTGACCTCATGGACTGCAGCCCACCAGGCTCCTCTGTCCATGGGATTCTCCAGATAAGAATACTGGAGTGGGTTGCCATTCCCTTTTCCAAGGGATCTTCCTGACCCAGAGATCGAACCTGGGTCTCCTGCTTTGCAGGGGGATTCTTTACCATCTGAGCCACCCGCATAGCTCTATGGTGACCTAAATGGGAAGGAAATCTAAAAAAGAGGGGATATATGTATACCTGGGCTTCCCTGATGGCTCAGCTGGTAAAGAATCTGCCTGCATTGCGGGAGACCTGGGTTCAATCCCTGGGTTGGGAAGATCCCCAGGAGAAGGGCATGGCAACCCACTCCAGTATTCTTGCCTGAAGAATCCCCAAAGACAGAGGAGCCTGACAGGCTGTAGTCCATGGGGTCACAAAGAGTCAGACACGACTGAGTAACTAAGCACAGCACAGCACATATGTATACATATAACTGATTCATCTTGCTTACAGCAGAAACTAACACAACACTGGAAAACAACTGTACTCTAATAAAAAAATTTTTTTTGAAGAAGAAAGAAAGATAGTGGAAAGTAATGAATCCTCTCCTGGAGTTCAGAGATGATTTCACAGGAGAGGTGACCTTTGAGCAAGGTTTTGAAGGATGAATAGGAGTTCACTGGGAGTTTGAGAAAGAGAAAGGGTATCTCAGGCAGGGAAACAGCACAAGTTTAGGCACAGAGGTAAATGAGAATAGGGAATACAAAGCAGGGTGGAGAAGAATGAGGAATGAAGCCAAGGAAAGGGGCAAGAACTTCTGGGGGAAGGTCCCAAGGTCACATTTATGAATTCACTGAGAAAATTTATCCTGAGCACCTACAATGTGCCAGACTGGGTTCTAGGCCTTGGGGATACAGTGGTGCTCAGAAAAGACAAAAATCCCTGCCTCTGCAACACTACCATGTTAATGAACTCAGACTTTATCCTTTAAGCAGGTAGGGTTTTAAGCAAGGGAAGGTACAAGGTGATATGACTTTTAAAGGATTCCTCTGGGGATAATGCAGGGGAAGGATTTAGGAGAGGCAAGATTAAAGGCAAGAAGTCCAGGTGGGAGGGGATGAGAGAAGACATAGAATTAAAGCCTGTGACTGTCAAGGTGGAGAGGAGAGAGGATTGAGAAATAAAATTCACAGTGCGATGACCTCGATCGGGAGGACAGAGCAGAGGAAAGAGAAGATTCTAAACGACACTGATTCTAGGTTAGCTGATGTGATAGGTGATGTGGAATAAACCAAGGCAGGGAACACAGGAGGAAAAGCAGGTGCAGGATGAATGAGGTCAGTCGGGATTTTATCATGTTTGAGGAAGGCTCAGTGCATTCATCGGGGAATACTTGGATTAGACAGATCGATCTGGAGCTTGGGGAAAGAAGCGAAGAATACAGCTGTGAGTCCTCAGTAGACTGAGTGGTTGCTTTAACTGAGGCCTGGCTCTCCCCTGAGCACCCCGATCCCGTTAACCCATGGCCCTGACACCCGGGATCAGGGGAGGGTGGGTCTTCCTCAGACTTCCGTCATCTCCAGAGCAAAGGCCTAAGATGTTTTGAAGGTCATCCCATCAGATGATACCGATGCTCATCCTTGCTACAGTCATCTAGGAATCCCCGGGTCATCTCACTCCTTGGAGATTTGATCTCACTGCCTTCAGACTCTACTCCTGGAAAAACTCTTGGTGTGAATGCCAAAGATGACCTTTCCCTGGCCTCTCTGTTCCTGGATCTCCTTTCTTAGAGAGAACTTGTCCTCCAATCCACCTCAGCCACCCAATCCTAGACGAAGAGCTCTCAACTTTGCCTGCATATTAAAATGCAGCTTAAAATGAAAAACAATACTAATGCCCAATCTCCATCCCAAGCTAATGGGTGGGGTGGGACCCAAGCATCACATTTTTTAAATGTTTTTTTATGTGGTGAAGGTCACATGATATAAAACAGACTATTTTAACCATATTTAACTGTACAGCTCAGTAGCACTAAGTACATTCACATGGTTCCTCAACTCTCACCATCATCCATCTCCCGAACTTTTCTCCTACCTAAGCTGAAACTTGGGTTTCCCTGGTGGCTCAGACAGTAAAGAATCCGCCTGCAGTGCAGGAGACCTTAACCTCACATCCCCTTCCAGTCATGGAAGCATTTCTTTGTTCCCTTCACAGTAAATTTCTTGAAAGAAGTACTATACCATCTTTACATCTACGTTTGAAAGTTTGTTTTTTTTTTTGAGGTCTCTGGGCTTAGTGCTTTATTCTAATATTTCAATAATCACCATAATCACCATTTTATTATTTTTATTGAAGTATAGTTTATTTACAATATTACATAGGTTTCAGGTGTATAGCATAGTAATTTAGTATTTTTAAAATTTATGCTCACTTACAAGAAAAGGATTACAATTTACCGTGCTATACAATATATCTTTGTTGCTTATCTATTTTAATTTTTCTTTAAGTTTTAGGCATCCTATTTGATGTTGCCCCTCCCATTTTTTAAGTCTTTACTGAATTTGTTACAATATTGCTTCTGTTTCATGTTTTGATTTTTTTTGGTCCTAAGGCACGTGGGATCTTCGCTCCCTGACCAGGGATCAAACCTGCACCCCTTGCATTGGAAGGGGAAATCTTAACCACTGGACTGCTGGGGGAGTCTCTGCGTCCTCGTTTAAGCCTACTACATTTGGTCTTTTGCCCACCACTTCATTGATACTGCTCACCCATGACCTCTCCATTATTAAAAAGCCAAGGATCAGTTCTCAATCTGCCTGCACACAGTACTGAATGTTGTTGATTTCTCCTTTTTCTTGAAACGTTTTCTCCCCTAACATCCATCACTCTTCCTTCCTTCCTTGTTTGCGCCATGCAGCACGTGGGATCTTACTTTCCCCACCAGGGATCAAACCTGCACCCTCTGCATTGGAAACACAGAGTCTTACCCACTGGACCACCAGGGAAGTACCACACTCTTTCTTGATTCTCTGCTGCCTCCCGGACTGCCCCCTCTCGGCTTCCTTCACCGGCTCCCTTATTTTCCTGACCTCTCAATGTTGGAGCTTCCCAGGGCTCAGTCCTTAGCTCTCTTATCTTCTCCTTCTAGATCTATGGAATACACAGGATTTAAATTGCGCAGATCCAACAGTGACCCCTAGATTTATATCTCAGCTCGGAATTATAGATGTAATCGCTTACTGCACATCTTCACTGGGATATCCAACAGGCACCACAAACATAACATTTAAATCAGTCGCTCAAGGTAAAAACTTTAAGGCCATCTTTAATGCTTCTTTTTCTCACAACACTCATTCAGCCACTAGAAACTCTGGTCAGCTCTGTCTTTCAGAGTCAGTATAGTCCTAACCCAATCACATCTCATCTGTCTACTACTACCACACTGATTCAAGGAGAGTGGGGTGGGAGAGAGGCGCAAGAGGGAGGGGCTATACATATACGAATAGCTGATTCACTTTGTTGTACAGCAGAAACACAACCTTGTAAAGCAATTATATCCAAACAACACAATAAAATTTAAAAAAATAGAAAACAGGGACTTCTCGGGTAGTTCAGAGATGAAGACTGTGCTCCCAACACAGGCGGTCCAGGTTCAATCCCTGGTCAGGGCACTAGAACCTGCACGCCATTACTGAGAGTTTATGTGCTGTAACTAGGAGTTTACATGCCATAACTAAGACCTGGTGCAGCCAAGTAAATAAATAAGACAAAATAAATAAAATCTATTTTTAAAAAAAGAAAAGAAGGCGCACACCTCTCACCTGGGTTATTGCAGTCCCCTCCTAAGCGGTCCTCCTGCTCCCACCTCGCTCCCCGATAGTCTATGCTCCCCGTAGCCGATATTCCCCCGTAGTCTACAGGAAAGCAAGAGGAGAAGCAAGAGGCCCACTTAGAAGGCAACTGCACACAACACTCAGAAGGATCCTTTTAATACATGTCATCTCAAGTCACTCTCTGCAGAGCGATACTCAAGGACCTTCTTATCGCCTTCAAGGGCCTACCTGGTCCACCCTTACTCAGCCTCTCTGACCTTATCCCCCAACACTTTCTGCCTTGCTCACTCCACTCCAGCCACACTAGCATCCTGGCTGTTCCTTTTGTTCACTTGCCAAGAGTGATCCTACACCTGAGCCTTTGCACCTTGCTCTTCTCTCTGCCTGGAACGTTCCCCCTGATATCTCTGCAGTTTGCTCTCTTACTCACTTAAGGTCTTTGCTTAAAGGCAACCTGTTAGCAAGTCCTGGTCAACAGTAAATAAAATAGCATCCCCTCACTCTTAGTCAACTCTGTTCCCTGCTTTAGTTCTTGTTCATATTATACAGGTACTTATGTGTTTACTGTCTGGCTCACAACGCTAGTGTCAGCTCCACGAGGACAAGCACTGTCTTTTGTTCACTGTTATAAACAGTGCCTGGCATACAGGAAGTGCTCAGTAAATATCTGTTAAATGAACAAATGAGCAGGAATGATAAGATGTTAAAGAAGCAAGGCCATGATGGAACGCTGGACACACTGACATTAAACGATCCCATGATGAGGCTGAAAAGAAATGGACAAAGGTAACAGCAATGGGTACTCAAGGTGTCAGAAGCCAGGGGAAGAAAGAATTTCAAGAAGGAAAGATCAGAGTTAACTACTGAGAGTGGTCAGAAAGATAACATCTGAAAACTACTCACTGTATCTGCTCTGGAAATGTACGGCTGACCTCACGAAGCAGGTGGGGTGCTGGGTGGGGGTCTTCCCTCACAGTGGGCTGAGAAAAGAATGGGAGGTAAAACAGGGGAAGTGGCCAATACAGATGAACTTTTCAGGAAGCAACGGGAGATAGCAAGGCTGGCGCTGGGAGGTCCAGGGGAGAAGAGATTATAGGAGGACCACGTGCCTTGACAGTGCCGGCTAGTGTCCGAGATGAGTGAACACACAGGTACTATAACTGCCTTCTCACCATCTCCCTGCCCCGGTCTCCCATTTCTTCACCACCTTATGCTGAGGCCAAATTAATCTTTCCTGTCCACTCCCAAGCTCAGAAACTACCAAAAACTCCCCTGTGCCTATAGATAGAAACTTACCTCTTACCATTTAAGACTTTCCATGATTGACTCCAATTTCTCCCTAAGTTTTCTCTTCTTACCCTCAAATGCCACTTTGTAAAAAAATTGAAATATAGTTGAGTTGCCATATTGTGTTAGTTTCAGGTGTATAGCAAGGTGACTGTTATACATATACATATCCTTTTTCAGATTCTTTTGCATTATATTAACATGTTACAGCAAGATACTGAATATAGTTCCCTGTGCTATACAATAAGTCACTACTTATCGATTTTTATACAGTAGTGAGTACTCAGATGCCACTTTCATTAAGCCTCCCTAACCTAACAGGTGGAAGCCAGTTCTGCTTCTGGACTGCTGTGAAATTCACACCCCCGTCTGTCTTCCAGCCCTGGTACCTTTGTACCACACGGTGCCACTTTCACATAGCTCAGCTTCTATAAGAAACCATCAGTGTTTTGAGAGCTGGAGCCATATCTGACTTATCTTTGTATCTTCACAAGGAAAGTGCTCAAGTATTTGAGCAAATATATGAAAAACCAAACAAATCAGTCCTACTCTGTCCCTTGGCACTTGGAGTAAATGCACCCTGGAGCCATCCAAATGGGATCAAAACCTGGCAGACAACAGGCAAGGCAAGAAGCCAAGAGATTGTCTTGCCACAGGATGAGTTGGAAAGCTGACTTTATAGATGTCTGAATGAAGGTGGTGTAGATCTGAATTTCTATTTCTTGATACTTGTGATACAGGCAGAGGGGTTGAGAGATAAAATCAGTGCACTGAAATCCTCTAACCACCTGTGCTGCCTTCACAGTTTGTTTCATGAGTGAAATGAAGCCAGACTGGGTTGCTATCAAAGAGCATTAGTGGTGACATTGCCAGTTCTATATTCTGAAGGAACTCACCAAACCCTCTGGGTCTCAGTTTCTCCATACTTCCTCCACCGGACTTACACGGCACTATGAGGGGCTGGTGGATAGAAAAGGGGAACACAGGCTGTGAAGTGCTACTCTTACACAGAAATGAGATTCTGGAAGTTCCTGGTGCTCCAGTAGTTGAGAATCTGCCCGCCAAGGCAGGGGACACAGGGTCCATCCCTGGCCTGGGAAGATTCCACATGCTGCAGGGCAACTACCGCATGCTCAAACTACTGAGCCTGCAAGCTGCAACTACCAACGTCCTCATGCCCTGAACCTGTGCTCCGCAATGAGGAGCCCATGCTCTGCAGTGAACAGTAGCCCCTGGTCCCGCATCTAGAGAAACCCCAAGTGCAGCAATGAAGACCTAGTGCAGCCCCAAATTAACTAATTACGTTTTTAAAAAGAAATTAGATTTCAACA
This sequence comes from Oreotragus oreotragus, assembly GCA_006410675.1. Lineage (NCBI taxonomy): Eukaryota > Metazoa > Chordata > Mammalia > Artiodactyla > Bovidae > Oreotragus > Oreotragus oreotragus. The sequence goes on along the minus strand of SJYX01022317.1, from coordinate 207,539 downwards.
GGTTCCCATAGAGGAACCACTGAAAACAACTACTACCTTTTGCATGCTAGTTAAGCCAGTGTCTCTGATGACCAAAAACCATATTTGCAAGTTTTGCAAGTCTAGATTAGGTCAGACATACAGAGCATTCTTGACTTTTTTAAAAACTGAAATTTTGATGCAAGGACAAAGTAATTTTTCATTAAAAAATGTTCAAATTAAAAAAAAAAAAAAAAGAAAGAAATTTAAAAGTCTCCAGACAGACTCAGTTTTCCTGGGTTTCTCCTGTGTGGTATTGTTTAGGTGCTAAGTCGTGTCTAACTCTTTCACGACCCCATGGGTACCTGTTATTTTTTTTTTAAGTCTCAAAATAGTCATTTAGTAACGAATAAGAGCAGATCACCCCCCCCCTTACTTAGTCTACTGTCACTGCACAGTACTGAAGGGTAAATTAGAAATGTGACTCATTAATTTCTTGGCTTGAAAAGAAGCCAAGTGTATTTCATCAGTAAGGAGACAGCCACATCTCTATTTCCATCTCCTACAAGACAGTTTACAACACAATTACCTCATCTGTAAGAAGAGTTAACCATATTATCCCATCTCTCAGAATTGCTCAGGCAAAAAACTAAGTTATCTTAAAACACAAAATCCTACCAAAGGATACAAAAAATTTACTTACATGAAGCCCAATTCAACTCTCAAATATTCTCCAGGACATCACACTATCAGCCACAACATGTTAACTGAGTACATGGGCCAGGCACCACGGTTGACACAAAGAAGGATACTTTTCCTACCTGTACAGAACATGTTTTCATGTATGAGAAAAAAGTTCTGAAAACCTTTTCATTTGGTCCTCAACTCTGTAAGAAGGCAAGGTGGGAGTGATTATTTCCTGAAAAAAAAAAAAGGGTTCAAAAAAATTTCATGAATTCACCGAAGTCCCCCTTGTGGTTAACAGAAGAGAGTGGGTTCTTTCCATGTCTCCAAACTGCATTCAACACGCTTATACTCTAGTTATAGGGATTAAAAAAAAAAACCTAACATATGTGAAGAGGCAATGCCCTGGACACAGCAGGCACTCAATTAATACTATTGGCAGTGGTGGCAGTGATAATGTGGAGATGGTGATGATAGGGATGCTGATGGTGGTGATGACGATGGTAGTGCCAACGACAATGATGATGCAGGTGACGGTGGAGACCAGAAGGCACACACGCATGTGCTAAATGAGCAGCAGAGATGATGGAGGCTCACGGAGCTCACCTGCGTCCTCTCCATACCAGTCAGTCTGCACTTCCATCATGGAACTCATGGCTGCCACTCCTGCACCATCTGGTCTTCCCTCCAAACTCCGAGAAAAGTGATGGTCCGCATCGTCTTTGCTCTGGACGGCACTGTTGCGCAGGAGTGCCTCCAGGAACTGCTTAACATGGTAGTTACTGTAAGCCAAGTCGATAGCCTGGCTACTGGGCAAACCCTCCTCCCGGGGGGCCAGGCTCAGTGGGGTGGCAGGCGGCTGCAGCTGTCCATCCGTCTTCACCTCCGCAGCACCCAACTCCACCTTGGGCTCCCTCTGTTCTGGCCGAGTGGAGCGGTCACCGTCAGCCCAGCCACTGCCCTGGCTGTCTTTCCCCACCAGTTCCAGAGGGCAGCAGCCTCTGTGATCACCACTGGGGGCCTCTCTTGGTCGGTCCACACTCTCCTCCCCCTCGGCAGGAGAGACCAAGCTCTGGGTATCACCGGCGGTCCCTTTCTTGGGGCTTCCACTGTCCACCTGATGAGCTGCGGCAGCCGCTGCGGCTGCTGCCGCGGCTGCTGCTGCTGCGGCCACCGCGGCCGCCACTGCAGCCTCCTTCTCCATCTTTCGGCAGATGTCGAGGGAAGATCTGATGTATGTCTTGCAGAAGTTCACCACGTCGTTCATCTGCAGGTAGCTGGCAGCCGACATAACTTCAATCACGTTCTCCCCACACAAATCCAACTTTCCAGAATAGAGGAAGTCTAAGATGGTGGAGAAGGCGTCGGAGGTGACAATGTCCAGGGAGGCGGTGCTGTGCCGCCCGCTGTCCTGGATGTAGTGAATGAGCAGGGCGCGGAAGTAGCCGCTGTTGGCAAACAAGATGTTCCTGTGGGCCTTGAAGATCCGCCCTTCCACGATGATGCTGCAGTCGCAGAAGAAGTCCCTCTGCCGCTGTTCATTCAGCTCCCCCAAGAGCTTGGCATAATAGGATTGCATCTCCATTTCTCCACCAGCTGCTGCTGCTCAAAAGGAGCCTGGATCTCTGCCAAGATTTTTTGTTGTTGTTTTTTTCAGTTCACAAATGCCAACATTACAAATAAGATGTTCTTTTTTTTTTTTTTTTTTAATTCTTCCCCAAAACCCAGTTAAGTAAATCTTTATAATACAGGCTAACAAAAATTAAAGATTGTCTAACTGGGTTAACTAATGAGAAACAGGAAAAGTAACTATAGCTAACTGTATGTGGGTGCAGTACTTAGTATTTTACATAGATTCTTTCTGTGAGCTTTTATAACAATCCTATGAGTAATGACTAATATTATCCTGACAATATTGTACTTTTAAGACTCAGAGGATGGTGATGATCCAGCTGCAACAGTCCTCTGAAGGACTCAAAACCTTCAGAGTTCATGCTCTTATAAATGACATCTGACTTTCTTTAAGGCTTGAAATATAAATAATACCTGAATCTAAGAATTACGGTCTCCAGTGTCCCAATACAGAACTTAGGGACTGGCATGTCCAGTCTCAGCTCACACTGATTACCATAAGTTTGTGGGAACACTTGGTGTATGCTTGGGCTAGCCAAAATGCATTCTCCATTCTTATGATTTTATTGCCCTTTTTGGCTTTGATGGAATCATCCTCGCCCCATCCACAGCCAATATGCTTTGCATAAAACTAGCACCATGCCCAGGCTCCAGATGTGTAAGCTGCAACATTGGCTAAATCTATCAACATAACTTACCCTCTGACCACAGTGATTGGCTCAGAAATGGCCATGTGACTAGGCCAGAGCCAATGAAAAGCAATGAAACATTTGCTGGGGGATCCAAAAAAAGAATGGCTCTCTGCTCTGTGGGCATGTGGGATATGAGGGATACTGCTGCCACACCACAAGGGGAACCAGCCTAATACAGATGATAGCCCAGTTCAAACAGGAGCAACAGATGGAGGCCAGGGACACCATCTGAGCCTCAGCTCATGCTCTGCCAGAAGCCATTAAGTCCCTTTTTGCTTTGGTTGAATTTTCTCAGTGCAACTGAGATATTTCTAATTGATTGACTCCATAACCCTTCATTCCCTTCTCTGTATTTTTTGTCTCAGTCCTTCTCTGTCAATGGACTATAAGGCCTTAGAAGGCATGAGGCATGTCTTATTTCATCTGATTTCCATAAAGCACCTGGCAGGGCTCCCCTGGTGGCTCAGCTGGTAAAAAATCTGCCTATAATGCGGAAGAACCAGGTTCCATCTCTGGGTGAGGAAGATCCCCTGGAGAAGGGAATGGCTACCCACTCCAGTATTCTTGCCAGTATTCTTAGAGGATTTCATGGACAGAGGAGACTGGCAGGTGACAGTTCAGGGGATCACAAAGAGCTGGACACGGCAGAGAAACTAACACTTTTACAGCATTTGGCAGTGCTTCGAACAAAGTAGGTTAGCTGAATACAAAAGAATACTCCTCTCTTACCTGTTAAGTAGAACAAGTATGCACCAAATACAACTGTTAACTGCTCACTTGTGTCTGACTCTTCTGACCCCAAGGACAGAGGAGCCCTCCAGGCAAGAATACTGGAGTGGGTAGCCATTCCCTTCTCCAGCGATCTTCCTGATTTAGGGATTGAACCCAGGTCTCCTACCTTGCAGGCAGATTCTTTACCATCTGAGCCACCAGGGAAGTCCCCAGAACAAATATAAAGTATAAATCAAGTTTAAAATCCTTCTGCAAGTGAGGAAGACAGAAGCTGATCTCCCCTGAGCTCTCCTCTCTATCTTTCCCCATCACACAAACCACATAGCCATCGATCATCAACTTACCCCTTTTAGTTACTGACCCATTGAGCTCAGAGAAGTTCCTATATCTTCTTCTTCTATTGGGATCCCAAAAGGCCTAGTGAAAGCTGCCAACCACAGCTAACGACTCTTCAGCACTCTTTTCTACAGGTGGAACACAATTACCCCACCCAAGAGAAATAAGGCACCTCTACCAGCAGACGTCTTTCCACTGCTAAGAGATCCCTCAAGGCCTGCGTGCTAACCTAACAGACTTTACTCATGAAAGACCAACAGCAACCTCATTAAATGGCAGTTCACACCTACTTATAAGTGACACATTAAGTTTAGAAACTAGAGAACAAAGAAGTAAAGGAGTCTCTGTAAGTAAACAGACAAACTTAAAAGTGAGAATTGATAGCTAGGAAAAGGTTAAAAAAAAGTTATCAAAAACACACCCAGATATTTTTTCAAAATATCAGCCTGAGGCTACTTAGCTAAGGGTATTAAATGCTCTGAACATATTCAAAATGGCCTCAGGACATCACTAATTATACCCCAGGGCTATGATGGATGGGCCTAAGTCATCAAGATGATTCTTTTTCTATTCATTTTAAACTCCAGGAGGTTATAATTTGGGGAATGTTTCTTCATCCAAAGTAGTTAAAATTAACATTTTGATTCAGAAAGGAAGAGAACTGTATGATATCTGACAAATTCTTCTCCTGAATAAATCAACCCTGAAAGTTTTCACAGGATTAAGAGTTCCTGGTCATTCTCACCTCTTCTAAATGCTCCAGCCAAACCTTCCTCCTTTAGGCAATCATATCAAGGGGAAAACAAGACACAGGAGAATGCTACATTTAAATATCAAATTCTGTTCTTCCTCAGAACTGAAAGAAAACTGATCAGACTGGTAAAAAATTTTCAAAGTAATAATATCCACTGTTGATAGACATATCATGGGGAACACCATTTCAGAGGGGAATTTGCCAATATTTATCCAAATTTAAAATGTACACATCTTTTGGGATTTCCCTGGTGGTCCTTCCACTGCAGGGAGCACAGGTTGAATCCCTGGTCAGTAAACTAAGATCCCCGAATAGGTATGGTGTGGTCCCCCTACAAAAATTACACATCTTTTGCTCCCAAAATTTCATGGCTAAAAACTTACCCTTTTGAATGTATTCCCGAAAGTACATCAAATCATAAGCTCAGAAATGCCTATCACACCAGGTTTTTGTACAAGCACAAAAGTAGAAACAATCAGAACATTCACCAGTAGGGGGCAAGTTAAATCAATGAGGTATATTCACACAGTGGAATACTATGCTACTGTGCTTTAAAGAGCAAGGATTCTGTGTTCATATAAAAAACTCACCAAGATATAGTAAGAAAAATATAAGATGCAAAACAAAATGCACAGTATTATCCCATCACATAGATGCGATATACATATGTTTTTGTTGGTATATGTAAGAATTTTTTTCTGGAAGGTTATATGAGCAAAAGTTAATAGCAGATAACCAAGAGTTAATAGCAGATAACACCAACAGTATGTGAACTGAAAACTTCAGATGTTCAAGCTGGATTTAGAAAAGAGAGAGGAACCAGAGATCAAATTGCCATCATCTGTTGGATCACAGAAAAAGCAACAGAGTTCCAGAAAAACATCTACTTCTGCTTCATTGACTACACCAAAGCCTTTGACTGTGTGCATCATAACAAACTGTGGAAAATTCTTAAAGAGATGGGAATACCAGACCACCTTACCTGCCTCCTGAGAAATCTGTATGCAGGCCAGGAAGCAACAGTTAGAACTGGACATGGAAAAACAGACTGGTTCCAAATAGGAAAAGGAGTACGTCAAGGCTGTATATTGTCACCCTGCTTATTTAACTTATGTGCAGAGTACATGATGAGAAATGCCAGGCTGGATGAAGCACGTCCTGCCTCCTGAGAAATCTGTATGCAGGCCAGGAAGCAACAGTTAGAACTGGACATGGAAAAACAGACTGGTTCCAAATAGGAAAAGGAGTACGTCAAGGCTGTATATTGTCACCCTGCTTATTTAACTTATGTGCAGAGTACATGATGAGAAATGCCAGGCTGGATGAAGCACGAGCTGAAATCCAGATTGCCAAGAGAAATATCAATAACCTCAGATATGCAGATGACATCACCCTTATGGCAGAAAGAGAAGAGGAACTAAAGAGCCTCTTGATGAAAGTGAAAGAGGAGAATGAAAAAGCTGGCTTAAAACTCAACATTCAAAAACAAAGATCATGGCATCCAGTCCCATCACTTCATGGCGAATAAATGGGGAAACAATGGAAACAGTGACAGACTTCTTTTCTTTTTTTTTATTTTTATTTTTTCAGGCTTATTTTCTTGGGCTCCAAAATCACTGCAGATGTTGACTGCAGCCATGAAATTAAAAGACTATGACAAACCTAGACAGCATATCAAAAAGCAGAGACATTACTTTGCCAACAAAGGTTCATATATAGTCAAAGCTATGGTTTTTCCAGTAGTCATGTATAGATGTGAGAGTACGATCGTAAAGAAGGTTGAACACCAAAGAATTGATGCTTTTGAACTGTGGTGTTGGAGAAGACTCTTGAGAGTCTCTTGGACTGCAAGGAGATCCAACCAGTCCATCCTAAAGGAAATCAGTCATGAATATTCATTAGAAGGACTGATGCCGAAGCTGAAGCTCCAATACTTTGGCCATCTGACGCAAAGAACTGACTCATTGGAAAAGACCCTGATGCTGGGAAAGATTGAGGGCAGGAGGAGAAGTGGACGACAGAGGATGAGATGGTTGGATGGCATCACCAACTCGATGGACATGAGTTTGAGCAAACTCTGGAAGTTGGTGATGGAGAGGGAGGCCTGGCGTGCAGCAGTCCATGGGGTCTCAAAGAGTCAGACACAACTGAGCAACTGAACTGAACTGAACCTTGAGAAGAGGGACTAGAGGTAGGAGGTTTTGACAATGATTTCATTTTTCATTTATAACCTTTCCATACTGTTAGGATCTTTTACTGTATGCATATATTGTCCCCCCTCCCCTTTCCTTTTAGCAAAGAAGAAAAAGGAGGAGGGACAGAGGGATAAGGAATTGGTAAATAAGGAAGATTATTAAATAGGCCCAATTCTTTTTTAAGAAGTATTCATTTATTTCTTTGGCTGAGCCAGGTGTTCATTGCAGCATGTGAGATCTAGTTCCCTGACTAGGGAAAGAACCCGAGTCCCCTATATTGGGAGTACGGAGTCTTACTTAGCCCCTGGACCACCAGGGAAGTCCCAGGCCCAATACTTCTTAACTTGTGGAACAGTCTTATCTACAGAGCCTCCCCCCAGGCACTTGTATTTTTCACTAGAAGATGTGCCTTTCTAGCAATAACACTCGAAACCTATTTCCTTTGGCTTTCTATCTGCAAATATTCTAGATTCTACTGGATCATGGAAATACTCCCTTGACTTTGCAAAAATCTATCCACATATTTTCTTCAAACCTTTCTCCAACTGCATTTGGCATACAACGTGGGGATGCTGTATGCCATTGTATGCTGCATTCACATCAATCCCACTTGCCTTTGGTGCTCTGGATTCCTGGCACAAACCAAGGATCACCACTTCAGAAGCACATTTATCCACACTCTGCCAGGGACCCTCCCAACCTTCCCATGGTTCCAATTCAATTCAACAGTTATTGGCTACAAGCAATGCCTGACACAAGGAAGAGGCCAAGAATAGAAAAGTGAACCAAGAACATCGCATGTCTTCCAGGAGAGGGCAGATGCCAACACTAGTGTTATAACAAACTCCCACATGCCCGTGAAAGAATGTCTTTATTCCAGTGCCAAAAGCAGCTATGTAATCCACCCACTCTTTCTGACAACACTCCTGCAGTTTCACCAACCAGAGAATAATGAAAATCTGCTCCTCAGTTCGGAGAAGGCAATGGCAACCCACTCCAGTACTCTTGCCTGGAAAATCTCATGGACGAAGGAGCCTGGTAGGCTGCAGTCCCTGGGGTCGCTAAGAATCGGGCACTATTGAGCGACTTTACTTTCACTTTTCACTTTCATGCATTGGAGAAGGAAATGGCAACCCACTCCAGTGTTCTTGCCTGGAGAATCCCAGGGACGGGGGAGCCTGGTGGGCTGTCATCTATGGGGTCGCACAGAGTCGGACACGACTGAAGCGACTTAGCAGCAGCAACAGCAGCTCCTCAATTGTTAGCATTTACGGAGAACTACTTCTCATGAAGCACTGTAAAAAGTATTAACACTTTACAAGCATAAACTAATGTTAACCTCCCAAGAACCCAGTACAGTAGATAAACTCATTACTTCCTCTTTTTCAGAGGAGGAAACTGAGGTTCAAATTTTCATATAACACGCTCAGACTAGGACTGGCACCGAGATTGGTTTGAGTCCAGAGTTGACATCTTTATCTACTTATGCCAACGTGACTTCCCTAACCCTCCAGGAAACCGTGAGAAGGGCAGGGGAAGTCATTCATTCCTTTTCCAAACGCACGGAGTGGAGGGAAACGACTCAGAAGAGTTTCCATTTTCACAGAAAGTATTTCTGGGTCAACTGCATCTTTGATTCAACTGCTAAATTGATCGCAAGTCAAGAGGATCCTCCCCCGCCCGGAGATAGACAACCCTGCAGAAAGCACCAGAATCCGTTACTGGATACAGTCTTTGGGTCCCAATGGTGAGAACCGAGGCCTTGCTCCTCTCACGGCCTCTCCCGGACAAAGTGACCGTCGGTGCCAACTGCCCCAGTCTGGCCGAGCCCTTGCGCCCTGGGACCACCAGAATCAGCGTGCGCCCATACCACCCGCAGGACGACTCAGGGCATACGGGGCAACCCAGTGTCTGGGAGGAGGGGGGAAACGGCCGCCGCATGGCCCTCCCCACGCAGGAGGGGAGGGAGAGGGTCCGTCAATGAGTGCGGGTTCGCCCGGCTGGAGTCCGGGGATTAGCCAGGGCCAGGCGGTCCGAGAGACGCCGACCGACGCGGAACATCCCTGTCGGTTGCACATCCCGCCCCCACGGAGCCCCGAATCCTCCCCAAGCCAATGAAAGCGCCAGCGTGAACCCGCTTCTCTGCTCTCACCTTCCAGCTAGTTCCTTCCAGCCGCGCCGCCGCCGAGCTACGCGCACTGACACGCCCCCCTTTCATTCACCTGTCGCCCCCTCCGCTGAGAGGCGGGGCAGTCGACCAATCACGGGGGCTTCTGGGTTCAGGAAGGCGGGCCCTTGGACCAGAAGGTTGCTCAATGGCTTCGGTGCCCCCTCCAGAGGATGCGCTCTGAAGGCTCCAGCGCTTGCGGAGTGATGGGAGTTGTGGTCTCACAGTTCATTTTTCGAGGAAAGCTAAAGTGGACAAAACTACAACTACCAAGATGCCAAAAGGAGCAAGGACCCAGCGCTTGTAAAAGGCTAGAGCTCCGATCGGTCTTCTGAGTCCCACTTGACAGACCTGCGAAGTATCAGTCTCTTTGTCCCGAGAGCTAAAATCACGTCGTGCATATTAAAACAGCCTACGGAATAAGAGCTATGATCTGTCAGTCCGCACACAACTGCCGGCGCTCTCCACAAAAAATCTGGAAATGAGTGACATGGTTTAATCTACTCAACAGGTTTTTCTTGAACACCTGCAACACTCTCTTCCCTTGAAAGACTTTCAGGTTTATATATACAAGTGAAATCGTTAAACAGCAGTACTGATGTGATCTAAGTAACAGTACAGGCATGTTCTGAAACGGCTGTGAAATAAACAAACCAGGTTTAATTCTCTCAGCTTCGTTCTAACGGAGGGTACATTCGTTCGCGAGAGCTGCTGTAACAAAGTACTATTCAGTTCAGTTCAGTCGCTCAGTCGTGTCTGACTCTTTGCGACCCCATGAACCGCAGCACGCCAGGCCTCTCTGTCCATCACCAACTCCCGGAGTCCACCCAAACCATGTCCATTGAGTCGGTGATGCCATCCAACCATCTCATCCTCTGTCGTCCCCTTCTCCTCCTGCCCTCAATCTTTCCCAGCATCAGGGTCTTTTCCAATGAGTCAGATCTTCGCATCAGGTGGCCAAAGTACTGGAGTTTCAGCTTCAACATCAGTCCTACCAATGAACACCCAGGACTGATCTCCTTTAGGATGGACTGGTTGGACCTTCTTGCAGTCCAAGGGACTCTCAAGAGTCTTCTCCAACACCATAGTCCAAAAGCATCAATTCTTCGGCACTCAGCTTTCTTCACAGTCCAACTCTCACATCCATACGTGACCACAGGAAAAACCATAGCCTTGACTAGATGGACCTTAGTCAGCAAAGTAATGTCTCTGCTTTTTAATATGCTACCTAGGTTAGTCATAACTTTTCTTCCAAGGAGTAAGTGTCTTTTAATTTCATGGCTGCAATCACCATCTGCAGTGACTTTGGAGCCCAGAAAAATAAAGTCAGCCACTGTTTCCACTGTTCCCCCATCTATTTGCCATGAAGTGATGGGACCAGATGCCATGATCTTAGTTTTCTAAATGTTGAGCTTTAAGCCAACTTTTTCACTCTCCTCTCACTTTCATCAAGAGGCTCTTTAGTTCTTCACTTTCTGCCATAATTAGACTGGCTTAATCCCAAAGAAAGGCAATGCCAAAGAATGCTCAAACTACCACACAATTGCACTCATCTCACATGCTAGTAGAGTAATGCTCAAAATTCTCCAAGCCAGGCTTCAACAATATGTGAACCGTGAACGTCCTGATGTTCACTGGTTTTAGAAAAGGCAGAGGAACCAGAGATCAAATTGACAACATCTGCTGGATCATCGAAAAAGCAAGAGAGTTCCAGGAAAACATCTATTTCTGCTTTATTGACTATGCCAAAGCCTTTGACTGTGTGGATCACAATAAACTGGAAGATTCTGAGATGGGAATACCAGACCACCTGACCTGCCTCTGGAGAAATCTGTATGCAGGTCAGGAAGCAACAGTTAGAACTGGACATGGAACAACAGACTGGTTCCAAATAGGAAAAGGAGTGTGTCAATGCTGTATATTGTCACCCTGCTTATTTAACTTATATGCAGAGTACATCATGAGAAACACTGGAATGGAAGAAACACAAGCTGGAATCAAGATTGTCGGGAGAAATATCAATAACCTCAGATATGCAGATGACATCACCCTTATGGCAGAAAGTGAAGAGGAACTAAAAAGCCTCTTGATGAAAGTGAAAGAGGAGAGTGAAAATGTTGGCTTAAAGCTCAACATTCAGAAAACAAAGATCATGGCATCCGGTCCCATCACTTCATGGGAAATAGATGGGGAAACAGTGGAAACAGTGTCAGACTTTATTTTTTTGGGCTCCAAAATCACTGCAGATGGTGACTGCAGCCATGAAATTAAAAGACGCTTACTCCTTGGAGGAAAAGTTATGACCAACCTAGATAGCATATTCAAAAGCAGAGACATTACTTTGCCGACTAAGGTCCATCTAGTCAAGGCTATGGTTTTTCCTGTGGTCATGTATGGATGTGAGAGTTGGACTGTGAAGAAGGCT